>WURT03322507.1:3702-24469 GCA_009936505.3 Holothuria glaberrima | reverse complement strand
AACTTGCTAAGGGCCAAAGGCTACAATTCAAATTACAGTAACTACAACTCTGTGCATAGTATACCAGGGAGGTGGTATTCCCTTTGTATAATAACTGCAGTTCAGTTCAGACAGTGTAGTAACAGTTCTCAGCAATTCGTAATTTACGAACATTTTGTACATACTATAGAAAGCATCTGTTATTGTCTGACATAGCATAATAAAAAGGATTGGATTGGTGAATTTCAAATCAGGAGTAACGGAGGTGTGGTTTTGCATGCATAATTGTTTGGGTGAACAAATTTGTCAGTTATCACAGAAAGATTAAATACTTGTTAATTAGTGCTCACTGGGTAGAATTTTTTTCCCAGTTACCTCTCTCTCATTGAACAGGATCAGTCGTATGTAAAAGAGGACATGTTAAATAAAAAGCCTCACAACCGCAATATTTCCCTTTAACCTGAGTGAAAAAGAGTTCTCCTGCAGCAATAAAAAGTAGTCATAGGGATGGGGTATGTCTCATAATATACCCCACTTGGACAAAAGATAGTGGGGTTTGAAAAACATGCACTTTTTTGAGCACAGTCAGTACATCTTGGTAAATAGTAACTATGAATTAAATATTTATTATGTTTCGTGTGGCACGCCGATGATGAACAGCACATGTATAAAAATAGAAAGGGAGTCTCAAAGTTAACAACTTAAAAACTTGAGAAGAATGAACCAGAAGGAAACTAGAAGGTTTTCCATTCTTTTGATATCTTTTGGCATCAAGAGGGTCACAGGAAGTAGGGGTAGAATTTTTACAATGAAGCAACCAATATTTTTGCTTGTATACTCTAAATGAAACTTTAAAAAACCAACAAAACTAGTTCACATCAATACTATTTGCTGTGCAATCTTAATATATATATCCTCCAACTTATAAACCCATTTTCACATGCCCTCTGAAGTCTGCAGTGACAGTTTTTTTATATTGAATCATAGGTAAACCATTTTATTTGTTAATTATTAGAAGGCTTTAGGAAGTTCTATGACAGAGGTTTGACAGTCATACAGAAAATATGTGGAAACCATTAATGTGTACTTTTGAATGATTCAATTCCTTGGCCTTGGTTCATTCATTGTGAGCAGAAATAACGATTTATCAAATGAGTCAGTCATTTGTGGCTTATTTTTCCCTGTAGCTAATTTAAAAGGTAAAGAAAGGATATCAGTCAGAACTTATTTAAATTTTGTTTTGCGATTTATTTATTTGTAGAAGAGGGAGGGGGGGGGGGAGGCAAGCAAAGTAATTTTGTAGCACTCACAATGTTCTTATTAAGAAGTTGGGGACTAACTTTTGGAACTAAAATGTTGGTGTTAGGCACAGAATTTGTTGACAGGCATTAACTTACTCTCTCGTTGCAATGGGGAGATAGGGGCCCATGTGCTAATACCTTTATACAAGATATATTACAGGAAATAAGCTGCATGCAGGGTAGGTGCATACCATTTACCATTAATGGGAAAATGCAGTCCCCCCATTTGAAGTCATGTACCCCGGTACACTAGTTCCGGAATGGCTCATATCAATCATGTGACAATATTTTTGTTACTTATTTCCTAAATTTATGCAGAATAACTCACTGGTTTTCCTGCAATATTCAATGATTTTACACAGGAACATTATGAAAATACTTGTGAGAGAAATGAGAGGAGATCTGTAGGATTTAGCAAATTTTTGAAAATAAACTTGGGGGGACTGCCATCTCCCTTTCAAATAATTTTCCCACCAAGTTTTATGGAATTGTTGGCTCTTCTGTACATACTGTATTGATTTATAATGGCTAAACCTCAAGTACCATGGCCACTTCATTATGATGCAAGCTCTTAAATTTAGACACATGTACCCATGACCGAAAGCTTAAAGGGAATGTGCTCTCTCCCAAACCAGTGAGTTGCTAGCAATTCTGTGCCCAAACATATTTAAGAATAGCCCTAGAGTTCTAAATACAATTTATTACTGCACTGTTATTGACATTCATTCAAACAATAGTTTTTATCTGGTTCAAAGGCATAGGAAGCTGTTCAAGACTGGGGGGATGAACCTTACTCTGGATTGCTGTCCTGGGGGAAGGGGAACCCCACCATTTTGGAAAATTTTTGGATAATTGAAGGTCCTTAGATGCAGTTTGGTGCATCATTTTGGACAATGTTTAAGGTAAATAACTGCAAATTTTTGACATACTTACAGAAGAGGCAAATAAGAGGCTTTCGTCCTTGGATCTAGGAGGGACGGAAGCATAGTTCTGCCCCACCACAGTTTTGACTGGGGGACTTCAGCCCACCCAGCCTCCCCCCATTCCTATGCTTATGCCCTAGTTGGTCAACAATAACTTGTTCAGTCAGTTGTGTTCCCAATTAAGCTCACACACACAGTGACAGTCTTGCCTCGAGCAAGCTAAACTCGGCACAGGCAACTGTGGCTCTGTCTTAGAGGTTACTAGAAAGGAGGTTTTGTTAAAATTGGAGGAGGAGGGAGACGTTAACTTAGTAGGAAAAAGTTGTTACTGTCTGGGGTGAGATTAGAGAGTCTTTAAAAATCTTCCAGCCTTTTGTACTGACTTAAAAAAAAATTAATATTTATTCTGTTCAGGAGGAGATTGATAACCTCTTTAAGCTTAATGCTAGAATCGATGGCATGGACATCATTGGCCCGAGCAGAAGGCTACTGAAGGAAGGCAAACTGGACAAACTTACACAGAAAAATGACACTCAGGACAGATACATATTTCTAGTGAGTATGCAGTCATGATTTATTTTTAGATTGGTCCCATAGTTATTGTCAATAAACTGACCTTTGTATAAGACTATAAATATATTTAAAGTCATGACTAGACTATGACAAGGCTTTATGACTATAATTGTAGTTGTGTTTATAATACTATAAATTTTACTATGGCCATTAAAAAGCTGTGATTCTTTCATAACTGAAAACTATTATAATACTATACAGGTATAGTAATTATTATAATCACAGTTCACATTATTTATAGCTAAAGTGTACCTAAAGTCTAGAATTTCAAAAATATATGTTTTGAAGGTTGAAAAATTAATCCACATGGTTCAACTCGTATTGTTCATAGGACATTCCTGGGCTGAGATATAAAATGTTGAAGCTTATTCACTCAATTGAAAATGGTATATTGCTTAATATTTTGTGATGTCACTCTTGTACAACTCAAATTACCTTCCTTCTTATCCTTAATTGTTTTTCCAAATCTTCTGCACCTTCTGCCAAAGTGTTATCACTTTCATACTGTTTTAGGGTGACTTGACTATACAAACCCTTTCTGTAAAACATGCTTTAAACATTTTAGTTTCAAAAGGTTAGATAGTTAGTCAGATGAGGTTTTATGGCCCAGTTTCTAACCAATTGCTTGAAGTGAGCCGGCCACAGCCTTTTTTTCAGTTGTGGCTTACTGGCTTGTTTATGCTGAGCACCAAACACAGTGGCAGAAAGTTCCATTTTTAAAGTCTTCGGTATGACCCGGCCAGGATTCGAACCCTAGACCTTCCGGCTTTTTAGTTTCAAAAGGACAAGAAAGAATGTGATTTGAGTTCTACAAGAAGGATATCACAAATTATTGTGCAATCGACTGTTTCAAATCAAGTGAATAAATTTTCAGCATTTTATGTCTCAAAAATGTGGTAAGCTATGAAAACAGGAGTTGGATGAATAAATTTCAACATTTTATATCTCAGAAATGGGGTAAGCTATGGACATGGGAGTTGGATAAAAAGGATTCATTTTTCAACTGCTAAAATACATATTTTTATAATTTTAGACTTTAGGTACACCTTAAACAGTGATCATGGTTAGTCTCGTTATTTTGTAATTTAAGTTAGCCCTGATGAAACAGACTTGGACCATAAACGTAGGAAGGTTTTTGAAAATGGGGGTCAGAAGTGAATGTTTGTGACCAGTGTCCTGGGGGAGAGGTCTAAGGGGAGGGGGTGTCACATTTTTTGACTATTTGAAGTGTCCTAGATGCAAAATGGTGCAATGTTTGACAAACTTTGAAGTAATCTCTTCTCATTCAATGACCTATTTTGGCAGCATATCATCCAAAGTGGGGGCTGAAACGAGGTTTCCTCTCCCCAATTGGGGCCACGTGCCCCTGCCCCCCCTTTCCTATGCCTATGTGGACTATAATAGTACGCATTTGTAACTGATGCTCTCTAAAAAGAGCAGTTCTGTGTACTGTGTTTTTGGTGTACCTGAGTCTTAAAGAAAATGAAACAAAGTAATACTGTCTAATGCTTTTCAAAATGTCTCAAGTAATAAAATAGATCATAAGATGTACATAGATTTTTGTAGGTTTTTTAGTATTTCAATACATATATAGTGTTTGAAATATGCTTTACTTCATCCCAGAAAATGATGAACCAAGATTTCTATTTTAATTCCTTTATTAACTTTCATAACATCACTTTCGTGATTAAAATTGAATAAAATATACTTCTTCCATATTAAATTATAAATATAACTGATTGCCACTACTATAGTGTTCTGCATTTTCGCAAGGACTCCTTTTGGATTAGTCTTACCAATGAATGTGCAGAACACCCCTGCCCCCCCCCCTTAACTGAGCCTACAGAAATGCTTTTGAGTACATACCACCTTAGTAACAGTTTAGCCAAGCCGTTACTTATCTCTTCCCCACCTTGATATGGGCAAGTTCCTATCACCCCCCCCCCCTCCACGGCATGCACTTTTCCACGAAAAATTCCTGACAACAACACTGTGAAGTCTTAAGTGCATGCAAGACTACAGTATGCTGATTCTTTGTATTTACCCTTAAGGTGCGTTCACACCAAAACCAAAGTCTGCTGCATTTTGTGGACAGGAGTTGCAAAGCAAATGGCTTGTACACATTTCTATGGACCCTTCACCCAGGGACTTTTTTTTCACAATGCGATTTCTGTGTGAATGTTTCCATAGAAATACATACAAGTTATTTGCTTTGCGGCTCCTGCCCGCAAAACGCAGCAGTTTTTGGTTTTGGTGTGAATGCTCCTTTACAGCTCTATCTTTGCAATAATTTGTGTTCAAAGATGATTTCATTCCTTCTTCAGTAGGTAAAGAACAGATAATTCTGTCTGCTGCCCTCAGTTTAAGTTTACATCCTTTTATATCCTTGTGTAAGTGTCCCACTATGGTTACATCAACAAAAGACGGTTTCAATAACCTCTCTAGTGTTTCTATTGTGTTAACAAAACCTTTTGTCTGTGGTTGATGGTTGATAATGTGCTTTTACTTCTCTTTAATTACAGTTCAATGACATCCTGCTGTGCTGTGATAAGAAGAAAGCAAAATTAGGCTCGAAAACATACAAGATCAAAGAGAAACTGTACATTGATGGCATGCAGGTTTGTTTAATATCGAAGAGTTACACGATTTGCAGTTGGCTTTGTGTGACAGGTTTATATTCGGGAAGTGTTGATCAAGACCTGGTGGTGTTCAAAGAGTAGTTGGCACTGGGGGGGGCAGGTCCTTTGTCACCCATGTAGTAAATGCCATCCGAGGGAGAGAGGGTCTAATAAGGGGAGTCCCATTCCTCTGGAGAAGTTTTTAGCAAAGTTGTGCAATCTTTGGCATTTAAAAATTCTTAGTATTGTAAAATTTGTGTGATGACATGTCTAGGAAAATTCTTACATGTAAGTGAATGCTTCGTTAAATATTGTTTTTTTTTTATACTGGGTTGTAGTGTTGTATTACTCTGAAGTGGCTCCCTCCTCAAGCCCCCCCCCTCTCCTTCCTCCTTGGCCTCATTAGTATGCACTGTTGACTAATTGTCACAAATGTATAGCAATGACTTTGAGATTTTGTGACTGTGATTCTTTTTTGGAAGTATGTTTCCATGACAACCCAAACTTTCCGGGACACTCAATAGATGAAAACGGTGAGTTTAAAATTGTAAGAATGGAAGACCTAAAGCAAAAAAGTAACCAACCCCTAGAAAGCTGGAAGGATAAAAAATTTGTGTGCGACTGATAGTTTGGTAACTACTGATGAAGAATATGCATATGTTTTCCAGTTGTTACTATCAGAGGTGGCTCCAGGTGTGGAGCAGGGGTCTATCCTCCATCAGGAAAGGCTGGCCCCTTTGTTGGGAAATTTAACAGTTTTGTGGAGTAGCCTTTTTGGAAAAAAAGTATGTAATCAACAATGATAGCCTGTCATCTTGACAGTTTATCATTTTTTTCTGAATAAAAGCAATATAGCAAAATATGTCAAATATGTAGATATTCTCAAGGAATATCATCAAATTTTAAACATGGAAATTGTATTAGTATTGCAAGAAAAGAATGTTTATGGGTAGGTCTGCTGTTGCATACTGTTTAAAAAATTTTGTGGTTAGTCTGTATTTAAAAGGTTGACCTGTTTCTTTATGTGCCAGTTCCATCAGCTGCAATGTGTATTGGTGTTGTTGAAAGCTGTGGAAATCATTGGAGAGATTAGGTATTCTAGTCATGTAACAAGTTTTATGTGCTGGGCACTGTCAGTGTTAGTCACATTCTCCACTTCTCAGATTTGAAAGGGTTTACCTAGTACATATTGTTTGCTGCTAATTACAACAGCCAGGAACTGTGAGAAGTGTCTCATACTTTGTCAAAGTTGAAAGAATTTATTCATGGTGACACAAACATGGCAGGCATTTCTTGAAATGCTTTGCTTTCTCATGTTTCGTTTTACGAGTCCTTTTTTTAAGGGGAAAGGGGGGTGGGAGTGAAGTAATATCAGAATAAAATAGGAAGCGGAGGCTGTCTCAATATTATATCGTACCTGAATAAGGGGTTTCCTAAACAATGAAAATTTTTAATGAATGTTAGTAGTGACATTTCTAAACTGGAAACAGATTCATTATGTTAAAATGTGTAATTACAACTCATTTTTGCAAAATGTATGTAGCTTCAGTGGTATAACCTGTGGGGAAGGGGAGGGGTGGAGGGGGTGCAGTGAGGAAGAGTGACATACCCCTACATACATTCAGAATATGTTAGGGACAGTATGAGTTGTAAACTTAAATCCTTTGGGCCTTTGAAGAAGGGACCAAACTTTGATATGCCCTCCTTGTCCTTCCCATCCAAGAAGACTTTCACCACTGAAAAAGTGGTTGGATGAAGTGAGTCTGGGGGAGGGTGGCAGAGAAATTGTGGATAGCCTAATTTTGTCATTTCTGTAGTGGTTATCCAGTTTAATGTTGGTTTTGCCTGTTTTATCTGTTTCTGTAGGTATTTGATAGCATCAACCAAAGGTTTAAAATTGAGGCTGCTGGGAGTGACTTGGAATTTCAAGCTGCATCAGAAGAAGATAAAGAGGAATGGATGGCAGTAAGAATAGTATTGTTAAATTGTAGAAGATGTGACAGATAGGTTTGACTTCAGCCCTTACAAAAATGGAAGAAAAAAAATTGAATTTGGGTATATTTCTCTGGAGGTTTTTCAAATTTGTATAGAAATCTGAAGACTTTCTTAAGAATTGCTGCCAAAATTTGTGAAAAATGTTTGTAAATTTTTGTTAGAACCTGGAGAGTCTCTTCAAATTTGTAAAGACTGTCTATACTATCTATAGAATTTCAGCTTTGGATAGAATTTGAAAAGAATTTAAGAATTTTACAGATATACTTTTTTAGCAGACTTCAAATTTTATAGGCATTTTAATGATTCTTTATAGATTCCTTACAGCTTTTGCAAATTGTGGAAGTTTTACAGAAATTTTTACAGAAATTCATAAAATTCTCAAAAGATTCTTTAGAAAGTTTATATATTTCTATAGTAATTCTGTTAAAACTCTCAAAATGTCTGTGGAAGTCTCAGAAATGTTTGCTTTGTAATTCTTTAAAATTTTTTGTAAAGCTCTCTGAGATTCATGTTGAATGGCAAAGCAAAGCCTTATGACAATGCAAACCACAAAAGTACAAGTTATGAAGATATATCAATGGAAGAACAAAATATTCACATAAAACAGGTAAGAGTCAGAGCAGAATTAAACAAAATGGTTTGTAACCAAAACATCAAGTTTTCTTTCATGTAGATGGGTTATGTCTATTAAAGAAATATGACATGAACGAGGTGATTGTCTATCATTCCTATAAAACTGTTTACTTTGGACTCCAGATGGGGAAGTCAGCCTGGAATTAATCATCCAAACTAGCTCTTGACCCTTGTGGTCTTTAGACAAAAGACAAAAGTATTTAGCTTGTAGTCAGCTTTCTGATTTTAGAGGGGTACAGTGCTTTTTTGGAGAGGTAGAGAGTGTTTTTGAGAGGGGGAAGGGGGTCATTTGCATTGATCTACCACAGGGGTCCTTAAAGGAGACCAAATGTGGACAAGATTTTTCGACATGTGTAATCAAAATTTGAGGGTGATTGGAGTGGACAGAGAGCCAATTCCAGCATATGGAGTGAAAAATTTATGAGAATCTGTTCCTTTTCCTTCCTGGTATCAGTGGATTCTATTATAAGTAAGTTGTTTTGACAACCAGGGAGGGTATAAGCTAGGAAGAAATCTCACCAGCACCACTGCTTAATGCCTTCCCTTTTGTGTCTTGAGAAGCGAAATATTAAAGACAGTAGAAAAAAAGTCAGTGCTCTTCTATCATCAATGTTGCTTTCAGTTTCCCTGCCCCCCCCCCCCTCCCTCCTCAATTTCCCTGCCAAAAGATTTAACTTCAGTGGTTGTAAAAAAAATTCGTAATGAAGTAAAATATGCTATAATCTTGTGAAGGAAACATCATTGCAACTTGTATTTTGAACCGAGTTTAGACTGTGCCAGTTTAAGCTTATTGCTCAATTTTTACCCAAGTGCTCTTTTGAACAAGTTGTTTCCATGAACCCAATAAAAGTATTTTTCCTTATTTTTGGAGAATGTTTAGATGAACTGTTAAAATCTATTTTTCTTATACTTTAACTCATTTTTGCCACTAAGTAAAAAACTGCATCTTCTACCAAATTTAGCTTCTGGCAATGTTTAGGCCCAAATTGGCAGCGCTCTCCCCACGTCACAGTTGTCCAGCATTATAATCAACCTTACGTACTTCATTACCGTGACCTTTTGATGAACTTTAAATTTATGTCCCACTCACCCTCAAGATTCAGCAAGAAGAGAAATTTTGTTAAAATTTTTATTTCATCCAGAAGGTATGTCCTTCAGAGAGAACTAATTTGGACTAATTATGGCCAATTAAAAAGTTGGAGTTCCAAATTAAAAATGTGTCAGAAGTTTTTGAGGACATGCTTCAATTCAAATGGCAGCTTCTCCAAATCAAAAAGTTTGGTAGATGTTAACAGAAAATTTAATTTCATAACATGGCAGAAATTACAGCCCAGTTATTGGAAGCAATGCAAGCAATTCTCCATTGCAGAAAACAGATTTTTAATGACGAGTAGAAAACTTGTTCACGGTTTTATTTGTAGAAGAAATCTGTTGACTCTATTGACTGGTTTTATTTCATCATTTTCAGGTGTTTCTAGGAGCTGTGAAGGAACTGATTAGAAAAAAGGACACTTTCAAAAATAATCCTGAACTCCTCGATATAAGTTATGAAGATGTAAGTTCACTTTTTTTGAGGTGCATTTATAAAGAACTCTCAAAGGTTTACATATTTTTGGCATTCGTTTGAGATTTTTGTCTTTGGGTGATTTGATGTCTAAAAGAAAATGAGGCAAGGGTAGTTCTAAATATTGCAGATTTTATCAAGATTGTTAAAATGATGTAAACTGATGGTGAACTCTTTGTCTTTGGAACCCAAATGTTCTTAGGGTTGCACTTCAACTGGAAGTTTATGATTTAGGATACCTTAAAAATATACGTTGTACAAGTTGTGAATGAAGTTAAAAATAGTCAAAAGGTATTTGCTTTGTAAGAAATGGATTTTATGACTGCAGCTTCCATAGTGTTCATTGCAGGGACTGGTTATTGTTGAAAGAGGTTGATATTTACAAAGCACTTAGAGATTCTAGGTGGCTAGTGAAATGTGCTGCATAAAATCCAATTAAGATCATTATCGTTGTCATCATCATTGTGTTCATCACTGTCCTCCATGTTTCTGTATATGAGATTTTTATCACATTTGCAAAAAAAAGATTAATGGTTTTCTAAACAATTTAACATTTTTTCCATAGCAACTTGGTAAACAACCACCAAAATTCATTAAGGATGAAGATACAACAATGTGCATGCTTTGTGGAACAGACTTTGAAAGACTTCTGAAAAGAAGACATCATTGCAAGGCTTGTGGAGCTGTGAGTCAAACCTCTTGCTTAATTAATAACCCCAACCCCAAAAAGTCAAATATTGAGCTAAAATTTCAAGTTGTTAGCCACCTTCCAGGTGATGTCCTCTGTAGTGGTTGTTTAGCATTATGAGAGAATTTCTGAAAGTCCAAGGCTTTAACTGGTTTCAGTGTGTTTTTATGAATAATTATTCCATTCATAGGCATATGACCAAAGGGGTGGGGGTGCCTAGTTGCAGGTGTCTAGTGGGACTACCTCCTTGAAGTTTAGGAAAAACATATTTCTCAGGCAGCCTTTCAGAAAACATCAGGCAATTTTGTAAAGTAACAAAGGTTTTTCTCAGGCAAAAGAGGCTCAGCACCCCCCACCCCAAATATCCTGTACTGGTATGTGTGTGATTTATTAATCAATTACATGAAGATAAAGGCTGATAGGCCTTGATTTTTACCATTTGATCATTTATATGTATTATTGTCAAACATAAATATAGCTCTATGGTTTTGCTGCAGTTTGGTATAAACCCTCGAAAATAGCCTTGAAAGTTAGCTAGAGGCTTATAAAGAACGCTTTTACATGCTTTTAACTTTATCTTGCCTTATTTTTGGAAGTTATTTCAACTTTTCATTTTGCAAACCACTTGATGCATTGTCTTCCATGGTCAGTTTTTTGCTTAAAAAGGAATCAACACATATTTACCCAACAAAATTTATGAATATTAAGTAAACTGCTGCAGATTATTACCTCATTAAAAGTTCAGGAAAGGATGTATCCATGCACATTATTGGAAGAAGAAAATTCTTTATACAGAAGGGGGAGTGGAAAATTTTAAGACAATTGATCAAGTAGAAAATTGGGAATTACAATGAGACAATGAGCCTGCTTCTCTTTACTACAACTGCTCTACTGTAGAACACCCTTATGCTTGGTATTAGCTTAACACCATGAATGGGACTCACCAAAGTCCTTTTCTGTACTCAAATTTTGATATCTCAGTCTCCATCCAAATTGACAAACACACAGTTCAGCCCTCCCCATGTAACACTGTTTAAAATAGGGTGTAAAGTAATTTTAGGTTCTGGAGAGATAAAATACTTTAGAGTGGGAAATTTCTGCGAGGCTAATTTTTTGCGATTCTGTACCTTGTACACATATTTGCGGAGTGAAGATTTCACTGTTGCATCAACCAGCATAGTCTTGTTCAGAGTAACAGAAGTATTTTCGCAGGTCTTCAATTCAGGTTTATTTACTTGGTTGCGAAAAATGGGAAAATTATACCCCCGTAAAAATATCCCACCATGCAGTAAATGTTTATTGTTTCCTTCATAGGTATGTAAGAAATTTGCCTTGAAATATTTTTTAAGTTTGCAATATTTATGGAAGTCTGATTTTCAGCTCTACTTTCCAACAAACAGGTTGTGTGTGGACAGTGTAGTCGCCACGAAATTCAGTTACCCTATGACAACGATAAGTCAAACAAAGTGTGTAGTCGATGTTACCACAAACTCAGCAAGCAACCCAATGTAGAGGACTTAACGAGGAGGGTGAGTGATGTTTACTATTATTCAGTATAAATTTGACTGATAAATATTCCAATCAGTCCATGGTTAACATTTTCTGCCCTAATCATGGAAACATTGAACTGTGTATGAAGGACTCACATTGGGTGGGAAGGGGGAGGGTTAGGGAGGGGGAAGGGTTGTGGCTGGACTCACCTTTCTTGTTTTGATAGTAATAGTTTTGGCAGGTTTTAGGGAAATCAGTTTCATATACTCAGCTAATATAGCCACAAAGTCAGATTTTTCAGTTTCAGGGATTTAAATGCCCTGAAATTATACTAGAAAATTAGAAATAAGCCCCTCTCAAGAAAATTGACCTTCATGCCTTTGTGTGAACAAAATGCTCTTGAAGGCACTAATGATGAAATCTCAAGAAGTGGCTATTGATGTAAAAAGAATGCTCTTTTTGACATAAATTTTGAAACACACTAGATGGGGTCATCATTTTTTCAGAGGAACAGGTTAAGGTGTGACTCCTGAAATTCATTCAAGCCTTTATCAGGGATAAGGAAGAAATTTTTTATGCCTGAAACCATACGTGTCCCCATCACCCCCTGTCCCCACCACCCCCTGTCCCCCCTCCCCACCACTAGAGATAGACCACTTTTCTATTACAAGACAAACCTGCCCATGAGATAACTTTTAATATCATTTGTTCCTTCCCATAGTCCTTTGTTCCAAATCTGGATGAGGTACCTCACTTTGGTACCTCTTTACATGTCCTGCAAAAGAATACTTGGAACAAGTATTGGGTGGCTGTGACCCAACAGGACCTGTTTGCCCTAAAAGCACCAAAGGTGAGTGCATTTATATCAATTTTGATTTTCATGAACTGTGAACTATATTTTGGTTTGTCCTTTTAAAACATACTTAATAATCCAGGTCTTGAAGGGCACTTGTTTTATGATGAAAAGCAACCACAAATGCTAGAGAGAAGGCTATGGGCTTATGAATTAAATTTCATGTCAGGCATTTCACCAACTCAACAATTGAGATTAAATTTGGCTTTTCTTGAAAGGCCAGTTCAGATGGGAAAACTTTAGATTTCTCTTGGATGCAAAATGCACCTTAATTTAGACCAGAAAGGGATTTAACCCCAAACCTCCTATTTGCTAAGCTTCATTGCTTTAAATGCCACTGCCTTTATCCACTGGCCACAGCAGTAAATTTATAACATTTAGAAACAAATGAAAGATAGAGGAAAATCCACAGGAAGTTAAGCAACACTTTTAGATGGTGGACATTCTCTGTGACAGGGAGAAATAAAATTCTCATGTAAAAAATAGAAAAGAGAAAACACAACAAGGTAATTTTCAAGTACGTTATATTATACTGAAAGAGTAGTTTGCCTGAAAGGAAACAGACCTTTTGTCACAGGCTGCTTGATGTCATGAGGACCTTTTAATTTTCTTTTTAAGACTGTTGCTATGGAGGCAAAATAAAGTGTCATTAACCTTTTATCTTAATTTTCTGTGGAATTGGATGCCTATTTTGTTTCTTCAGTTCTCATTTTTAGGATCACTTCACAGAAAATTAATTGCTAATTAAGTTCATACGAGAGCTTGTAAACAATAAGCCTTATGTTACACTTGTACTACTGTGTAATAAATGTAAGTTGTTGGGTAATAGCAACAGGCCTCCAAGAGTGGTAAAAAATTATAAAGTCATTAAGTATGGACACAAATGGCGTGTAGCATAAAACAGCATAAAATGAGTGGAAAATCATAAAAAAAATCATAATTTTTTGTGTTATAAGTGTGATATCCTGTGTTTGTGATGGATAATGTGTCTCCAAAACTTGATGAATGTCCTATAGTTTTTCTTGTATGTATAGTATGATTGCTATAGTCTGTTTCTGAATTTGGCAACTGTTCTGGACCATAACCCAATGTAAATTTTATCCAGGCATCCAGTCAAGGCCCAAGATTCCCAACACCCCTCCTCCATTGATCCCTTGATAGGGGTAGGGTAGGGTGTGGGGAAAGAGGATCTCATTTATTCAAGCCAAAGGCATCACACAAGAGGGCTGCAGGGGAATCTATAGTAGGGTCTTTGTTCTCGCACAGGAGTTTTAGGAAAAGCAACCTCTTGAAAGAACTTGTGGGTGATATGTGGGTGTTTGAGGGTCATACAGTTCATAGCCAGGATATTGAATTATTTCGCATTTTTATCAACGATAAATATAAAAGAGAACAACTGTAGTACAGATATGCCAAAAAAGAAAAAAGATGAAAATGAGATAAACAAAAGATTAAAATGTGAATGTTTCTGGTAAATATGTCATTGGAACAAAATAGAGGTGTGAACTCTAGAGTGCCCATTCAGGTTAAGTTGCAGGGATATATTGGCATAACTAGGGGCATAAGCCCCCTCCCCACCCCACAAGTCTCAGCCCTGTAGATGCTCCACCCCTTAGTGAAAGGTCCAAGACTGAAAAACTATATATTTTGATTCCGCGTTTGAACCCCTCATGTAATGTTGGAGCCCCCAGGAGCACCTGTTAAAAAACTTTTCTAGCTATACTACCCCAGGGAAAGCTCATGAATATGCATGTTCCATCCTCCAGGATGTACGAGCTGTCCTTACCCTTCCCATCAAATTATATGAAGTCAAAGAGGTCTCTGCGAGGGATGGTGTAGGGGACAGGGAGTTTGTATTCAAACTGGAACATGGACAGACATCTTACTTCTTCTCTGCTGATTCCTCCCACATAAAATCCAGGTGAGTTCTGCCACATTTCTTCTATTAGCACCACTTAAAAGGGCATAAGCAGTTGCCCCAAACTTATTTTCAAACCACAGCTAAATCTCACAAATTTCTTCACATTTCTCTCCCAAGTATCTTCCATGATATTTCAGGACTTAAATATCGCATATTCAAGGTAAACTAAGGAGTTACTCCCCCTAAATTTTACAGTTCAGTGAGAAAAACATTTGTCACATGATTCTCAAGAGTCTTTCGTGAAATAGGATAGACTTACTATGTACACTCATCCAAATTGGGGTGACTGCATTTTTCCTTCAAATGGAGTAAGCAGTCACCTCAGAATTACTGTTACATAACTAAACATGACAAATCACCTCTTATTTCTCTTTTTACAAGTATCTTTTATAATGTTTTGGAACATAAATATTTCATACTCAAGATAAACCAAAAGGTTAGTTTGCATAAATTTAACAATTCCGGTACAAAAATGTTGTAAAATGATTCAAAAGAGCCATGAATTAAGATACAGGGGAATACTAATTCAATTTGGTGTGACTTCATTTTCTCATCTCTCATGGTTATATACAGTGTTTTCTTTGAGAATTTATGAATTGATTCAAAATGCTCTGTCAATATCAGAAGATTCGACACACAAAGTACATGCTTGTAGCAGACATATGCTAGCATGCAGCATGAGTGGCCCTTACAGCAGGGAACCAGCTTGCTAGGCCCTGATAGCTCTAGTAGTTTTAGGTACTTTAAGGTGCCAGATGTGAAGAAAATGTTGTCAATAAGGCACTGCCATTTTCAAATTTTACCCAACAAAACCAAATTTTACAAATTTTATTCATTGAAAACCCAAATTTTTCAGTGATCAAAGTGCACCAAAAAAAAACTTGCTTTCCCAACTTTGACCGGCATCCTTTCACCTTCGTCATCCCTTTGAGTTGCCAACCACCCATCAGGAACCATACCCCTCCCCCCATCCCTGTTTGGCAAATCCTGGTAATGCACCTCTGGTATGGGGAAAGGCTTGAGAGTATCTAGTGCCACTCTTTATTTCATGCACACGTTAGGTTAGTTAGTTAGATGGGGTTTTACACCTCAACTTATAACCTCCTTTTTTTTAATCTAGCGGCGCCCACTGCCTTTTTTTCAGTTGTGGGGCACTGGATTGTTTTCCCTTTGTACTCCATTGCTTATGCAGAGCATCACTCATAACGGCAGTAGGTTCCATTGGCTAGGATGATGGCATGCAAATTAGAGAAATGGTTCCATATAACTTTGTGGAAATGTACAGAGAATGCAACAGAGAATGTACAAGTTGATGAAAGGGAAAATAAGTCACCCCAATCAGGATTAGTGTATAGTCTACCCTATTTCATGAATGGCTCTTGAGAACCATGTGACAATATTTGTTTCACTAAATAGTGAATTTATATGGAGAAACGCCTTGGTTTACCTTGAATATGCAATATTTAAGTCTTGCAGTATTTTGAAAGATACTTGGAAGAGAAATAAGGACAATTTTGTGAAATTTAGTTGTTGTTTTAAAATATGTCAGCTGTTGTTTTATAATAATAGCTTTGCGTACAGCTTTAAACATCAAGTGAAATGTTTCTTGGATGCAGTAAAACCTTAAGTTGTCTGAAGTCAGATCCTTTTTTGGGGGTGGGGGGTTATAAACTACTTTAGACTATTCATACAAACAAAAGTTCAGCAAATATGTTTGCAACCCACAATCTCCACTCTGTGATCTCCATTGTCCATTTCTGTTGGTTCAATACTTTCTCTGTTTTCAAAAGTTTTCAATGGGATCTTGAAGTGGAGGAGATAGGTCTACCCTTCTAGACAGAGAAATGGATAGTTCATTCTAAGGATTCATTGTACATGTCAGTAATGTCCCAAATTTATTTGACATTTCCAAGTCTGTCAAAGGCAAGGGTGAAATTAACTGGGTGCCAGGCGCTGTGTGTCGCCCACTTTCTGATTAACAGCACCCGTAAACCCTCAAAAGAATGTAACCAGTTGCCGCTTTTTTATCAAAAGTAGTGCCAGTCATCTGGCCTTGTTATCCATAGTACTTCTACTGTAAAATGTAAGGTCAATGGAATTTTTTTGTAACTATCTCCTGGCAAATCTATAGTGGCGCCTGGTTCCATAAAAAAGCAGGGAACCAGGGGACTGTCACAAAGTGGCTCCTAGTTTAGCCAACCTTAATTTCACCCTTGATCAAAGGCTTGATGAATTTATTATCTTTGGTTTTCATAATTTCTCTTTGTACAGTTGGATGGAGGTGCTACGAGATGGCATCAAAGAAGACACAAAACAGATCGGAAGTACAACATTATGACCTCAGTCTTGTAGAGCAGTGAGATGTTGAAGGATTCTCCCATATAGCAGTATCAGTCTTGATAGCCACCTTCAAGAAAGAATGTAACAGTAGAAGAATTGATAGGCTCTGGTGTATTCAAAATGTTCCAACAAAACACAGGTCATATAAAAACTACTTGTCTAGCATCTCTGCTCAACCTGAAAAATAGTCACAAAATCAGCTGGTATGTTTGGTAACACTAATTTTGGCCACATTTCAAGTAAAAGGGTCATGGTTTTGTCAAGATATTGTGGATGTACTCATCATCATACAGTTTGTGGACTATTCTACATTATAGCAGCATCATAACTCTGCAACACAGCTATTGGACAGATAAGGTCTAGGCCTGCACATTTTTACTCCCACTTTAAAAAGGGAAAAATGTTCCCTCCTGACCTAACAAAATTGAATAGACCAGATGCTGAACAAGTAGTTTTTCTTTTACAGGACCTAACTGCAGAAAAACAAACAACTAGGTATGTGACCAAATGATACATTGTGTAATTACACAATGCAATTACTTGAAAATAATGCTCCCTGAAATTCTGAAATAGGCAACTTGATCATTAAGTATGCTTTCTAAGGATTTTGGATCGACTTATATATAGAAAGTTGATGATGATCTACTGTTTATGTGGAGGATGTAGCAAGTCAGGTGACATCAGTAACGAACTTGCATATTAAATACTTCAATACTAAAACATGCAAAGATGGCTGCTGGAATACCTTAAAGGCTTGCTTGAATGTTCTTGTTTTTTGAGTAAAGTTGAATTTTATGAGGTATGCTGTTTTGGTAGCCTAAAAGGTGTTTTTTTTTTTTCAAACCCAGCTAAATGATTCACTTAGGTTAGGTGGTGTTAGGTTCCTGACCTTATCGCCTTATCCCTGCAGAATGGTTCTTTTCCACTGAGGTTGCGAACAATAATATAACGAATCAGTCAGGAGTGTCAACAAT
The DNA here is from genome assembly GCA_009936505.3 of Holothuria glaberrima. Taxonomy (NCBI): domain Eukaryota; kingdom Metazoa; phylum Echinodermata; class Holothuroidea; order Aspidochirotida; family Holothuriidae; genus Holothuria; species Holothuria glaberrima. The sequence goes on along the minus strand of WURT03322507.1, from coordinate 6,616 downwards.
GCCTGACAAACTTATTAATGGTTACATTACCCTCTTCTTCAATACAGTAAAAGAAATGCAGGTCGCAATGACAACTTCCTGTTCTGTGTCCTGTGTCTGTGTACAATTGCAATTTGCAATGAGCTCATTGCATAGCTCTGGAAGTATCATGTGTCAATCAAGTTTCCTATCTTCACCTCAACCTTAATGTTTGTCATCATTTTGATTTTAACTGTCCACACTTAGGCGTTTGATGTAATAAAGAAGAGAAAAAGAAGAACTGACCAGTTTTACAGGGCCAGTTCCTCATGGTATTGAGTTTACTTGTAGAGCACAATATTTTAGACAGTTGCTCATAAGTTTTATCTGCCTCAGGTTTCCATCTTACTATGTTCTAGCCATTAAGTCTTGAACAATTTCTGCCTTTTGGCTGTAGTTAAAACGTTGAATTTCTTTTTTTTTCAGTAAATCTAGAGCAGAACCACCCACGTTGGACTTTATATGATGTAAAAGTTGCAAGGCTGAGCAGTTGATTTTATTCACTTAATTGGTCCTTTGGGGATGGTCAGTCCACTGTGTAGGGTTTGTCCAGTATTTTTACCCTATATGACCTTGACCATTGGAAACTTAAAAATAAAAGTCTGAAATACTCCGGATATTTTAAGTCCAGATTGAAGGCAGCTGCCCAGCCTTTGAATTCTAACAGAAAAGTTGGTTTTGTGGCACTTGGATTATCAAATCATTGTTGTGAAAGTATCATTGGTTTGTCCCTGAATACTCCTTATACCTTCTTGCCAGCTCATTTTGCTTAAAAATGTAGTTTCTACCTTGATATACACTTATGTACTACAACCTTTTCACTCAACTTTCATACACTTACATGCCAAATATGATCTTCATATGATGTTGCATGCCCACTTTTTTTTCCACTTGGCCCAGTTTCTTTTCTGTGCAGTGTTTATCAGGTAAATCTTACAAACCACATCTCAAGAAATTGACTCATTCTCCCAGTAAATTAGTTTCAGAGATTTTCTATTAAAACTAGAAGGAAAGAGGATTGTTGTTTTGTCATAGGTAATACAAAATTTATATGAGATATCATGAATTGTTAGGTGAATATCCACATTTACTGCATTTTTCTCAGGTAGAGTAAAGCTGGTGGGATAGGTTTAAAGATCGTTTCTAAACTGGGTATGTCTAGTCTAGAGGCTTACCTACCAAACCTGCAATAAGCTTCACTCGCACCCTTTTGCTGAAAACTGCTACAAATGCTGTTAGTTAACATAATTACAAAATTCAGTTTGTCTGATGATTCCAATGTAGTATGGTCTAATTTTATCAAACTTTGGAACTTTCCATTGTACCAACACAAAACTATTTTGATGTAGTGTCATTTTGGTTTTGACCAAATTCTGCACACTGAGATGTCAAATACTTTTTATGTTCGCCAATTCGTTTTAAAGTTTATTGGTAAATAACCAAAAATGAATTGATCAAAATTTGATGTAAACAAATAATGGCAGTGGGATGTACTATGTACAATGCAAGTAATGACGTGACTTGTGTTAGTAGGATATGTATGTAAGGACTGAATGAAGAGTAATCAGTATACAAATAGTTATCTCATGAGGAATACTAGTTGTAGGAGTAATGACTTGAAAAGGAAAAGTCAGTACACATAAAGTGAATTGATAAGTAAGAGACAGGATATGGATAATTACTTGATGAGGAAGAGTCTGTATAAGAATAATGACTTGAAAAGGAATAGTCAGTACACGTGAAGTGACTTCAGTCATAAGGAAGAGACAGTATATGGATACTGACTTGATAAGGAAAAGATAGTATATGGATAATGACTTGATGAGGAATAGTCTGTATGGGAGTAATGACTTGAAAAGGAAGTCAGTACACATAAAGTGACTTGATAAGGAAGAGACATATACAGATAATGACTTGGTGGAGAATAGTCAGTAGGCATAATGACTTGATGAAGATTGAAGAATTCACCAATTATGACTTGATGAAGAACTGTCAGTTTACTCTGACTGGATGACTGAAAACATGATGGAGTAATGACCTGAAAAGGAATAGTCAGTACACATAAAGTGACTTGAGGAAGAGACTAGTATACAGATTATGACTTCATGGAGGATAGTTAGTATGCATAATGACTTGATGAAGAATGAGGAACACACAAATTATTACCCGATGAGGAATTGTCAGTTTACTATGACTGGATGACTGAACACGTTGTGACCTAGTAAAATGGTCCGTATTCATATTACGACTTACGAGAAAATTTTAGTGTGCATGTGATAACATCAATATTTATTAGTTAACTTACTCAAGTGTGTAAGTACCACTCATATAGTGATGATTTAATAAGTAATAGAGAGGGGCTACATTTAAGTAAGGAAAATTTTACCAAACTAGGAATGCAATCTATCAATGAAATAAAAATGTATATTTAGCAATTGTAATGTGGTTGTCTTTTGCTCGACTTGTAAATTGTAACTCACAGAGTTGAAGCAATATGATCCAAAAATATGATATTTTTATGCAAGCTACACTGTTACAAAAGTGCCATTATTTATTTACTTATTTAAGATGTGTTTTATATTATCATATTTGTGTGTGGCTGTATATGTATATGTATATATATTACAAAAATACTCCGACATTTAATTAAATCTTCACATAGGTGGTCATTCTTTTAGCCTGCACAAAGAAAGCTACACAACACATTTTAACAGGAAAGTACCATGCCAGGAGATTTTAATTTGTTTCGAATATGAAAACTGTCAAGAAAGACTACCTCTGTTATTTTATGACCAGTACCAACTGTTGAAGTCTCATTGGCACTGGTTAGAACATGCTGGTGTTGTTGTGTATACCACATAAGTCCAAATCAACATAGACAACATGTTGAGATGTG
>WURT03322396.1:0-24470 GCA_009936505.3 Holothuria glaberrima | reverse complement strand
ATTCAAAATTGTTCAAGAGAATCTGTAGGAGTACGCAATTTGCAGAACTTCATGAAATGGTCCATAGGGACTACATGAGACCTTGGACCAAACTTCCAGGAAAACATACACAGATCACTAACCAAGCATCATTATGCCAGACTATCAACTCTGTTTAACACCAACTTTAGGAGGGGTTAACCATTTGCAATATTTCACAAAATGGACCCTACGACCCATCTTGGGACGTGGACCCAAAATTCCTGAACTCCCTGAAGGTACCACTGTCAGAGCATCATTCTGACAAACCATCAACATTGTACAAGAGAATATGTAGGAGGAGAAGCATTTTGAAGAACTTCATAAAATGGGCCATAGGGCCCACCTGGGACCATGGACCAAAAATTCCTGAATGCCCCAAATGGCACACTACCCAAGAAACATTGTGGCCAAGTTTCAAATAAATCCATGAAAGCATGTGGGAGGAGAGGCATTTTGAACAATGTTGACAGATTGATAGAGTGACGCCTTGTAGCATGCTGGAATGGGCTAAAAACCAAGAAGACGTTTTTATACTGCGTATGTTCTATTGTAGGCAAAGAACGGCCCTTTTGGGTGGTTTTTGAGACTTAAGTGTAAGATCATAGGTGAATTATGAAAGCTACTGGTCTGCAGTAGTACTGTTGGTCAATGTAATCATAATATGATCATGTCAAACGAAATTTGAGAACAGCAGAAATTCCAGCAATCAGCAAAAATTGCTATTTAAGGTATATATTTACCTTTACAATGACGCAAAAACGGCCATTTTGGAAATGACGTATTTAAATAAATATCTCGTGAACCGATTTTGGTGGATTTTGGATTTGTTGTTCTCCATGCCCAAATCTACCAAAAACCATTAAAATCTCACTTGTAGGAATTTTTTGAGGTTGAGCTACATTTTGTCACAAATCTACCCGACTAAAGCCCACACTCGGTGTGGGTCTACTTTCTGAACTTCGAGATGGAAGTAGGGGAGTGGGGCGAAATAGCACGTCTATTTGGAATCCTTAAATTTCCTTTCTTTCCCCCAGTTGCCGACGGACTCGGTCACTCGTTATATTACACCGACAGTCGTTGATACGGCCGTCACATGCATGGTGAATTTGCCGACGGGCCTTCAACTTAAATGGGCCAATTAGATGAAGAGCCGAAAATCGACGTAGCCAATAACAGACTGGCCGCGCGTTCCCGTTCACTCTTTCTCTTTTTTTTTTTTTTTTTGTTTCTTTCCATTCTCCGTCTTCCCTTTCACTCCCTTCCTTTACCTTCCCTTTCCCTTCTTCCCTCTGCTTTTCCCCCTCTCCTCTTTTCTTTCCCCTCTCCCCGTTTTGCCCACAGACGGAAAATTTGCCGACGGCGACCAAATATTGGGGACCACCCCCACACCCCGCTCGCTACGGCCCTGACTATCATGTTTGTTCTTGAAAAAGATTCAAAGATTGCAACAATCTTATCCCAAAAGCCATAAATGCCCTTTGCAATCTCAAAACATGATTTGATGCAAACAAACTCACGCTTCATTTAGGTAAAACTACATACACTGTTTTTCATGCAAGAGTGTGGAAGGACCACTCTTCTCCAAATAATTTCTTGTGTAGTGGTAATTTGGTTTACAAAAAATATTGTGCTAAATATTTGGGTCTTCTCGTTGATGACAAGCTATCATTTAAGCCTGACATTGATGATTTATGTAATGACCTTGTTGAATGTTGCATTTTGTACCGTCGTAGATCTCCTATTCCTCACCCTTTATCGGTTCAGATTTACTATTCGCTTGTGTATGCAAAGTTCGCCTATGGTATTGAAATTTACGGTATGACCAGTACCTCCGTCCTCAGACCGAACCAAGTTTTGCAAAACAGAATTTTAAAAACAACGTTTAAGCAAAGACGCTTTTCAACTAATGTATTACATCATAGCCTCCAAATACTTAAAATGAGTGATATTCACATATTTAAAATGTAGGTTTTTTTTACAAGTACGTTAACAATTTCCTACCTACGTTTTCCGTAACATTGTTCACCCTTAGCATAATGTGACTTTTATGTGTACCAGGAATAACGACCTTTTTTCCGTCACTCGGTCTTACACTATGTATGGTAAATTTCTTCTAAACAATAACTGCTGCAAATTATGGAATGAACTTCCAAGTGGTATAAGTAAACCTACGTCGTTTTCTTGCTTCAAAAATCAGGTTAAGAACTATTTAGTGGGGAATTGCTAGTTCCCTTTTCCTTCATTCTCCGGTCTAGGACACCATATTATCTGTTTCTTTCTTCCTTATCTTCTCTTCTATTTTTCTAAGTTTCTGTTTGTGTTTTGTAAGATGTTATTTGTGTTATAGGTTACTAGCTCGTTTAACTTTTTGTTTGTTCTAGTATCCTGTCTATACTGATACTGTACCTATAAACTGTATTTGTATTTTGTGTAGACGAAAAAATGAATGAATGAATGAATGAAATGAACGAAATAGGGTGCTTGGATTTATCAAGAAAAATTTCGGTAGTTCCATTAAAGGTATTGTGTTGAATTTATACAAGCAGTCTGTTAGGCCACTTCCTGATTATGCTGTGCAAGCTTTGAGTCCCTTTTATGATAATCTGGGGAAGTTTCTTTCAGAGCAGGTTCAGAGAAGGGCCACTCGGATTGTTCCTGAAATGTTATCTCCCTTATCATGATAGGCTCCAATGTCGGGTACTTACCAATCTTGAGTTAAGAAGGATTAGGGGGATATGCTGCAGGTTTTCAAATTCCTTTATGGTAAGAATTCTACTTAAAGATTTGTGCTTATTTCCGTGTTCGAGACTATTGCAAGAAAATGTTCAGTCAAAATGTCTTTCAGATAGGTGAGAAAGACACATTTTAGACCTTAAAGTTGAATCTAAACATTCTTCACTTTTAGACTCATGCTTGAGAAACAAACTTAGATTTCAAGAAGAAAAGTTAGATTTGATTTAGATGGAAAATACCGTCCGTCACTCCAATTTTGATTAGTGAACCTGGTATACTATTTCATGAATGACTCGTGAGAATCATGTGACAATATATTTATCACCGAGTTGTGAAATTAACGTAGACAGTTTCTCCTCGATTTACCTTGAGGATGCAACATTCGTATTCTAACATATCATTAAAGATACAGGAATTGAAATAGGATATTTTTGAGAGCTGGCTGTTGTTTCGAAATAAGTTTGTGACGGCTGCTTACGCCCTTAAGAATAACAGTTACTTTACAAACTCGTTGAGTGTAGCTAATGATTAAAAGTAATCATAGGCTAATTTATCTTTAGCCATTGTATATGCTGGTGCATTCAAGCGGTGTTGTTTTGTTGGAGAAAGATGTTTCATTTGTCAAGAAGAGAAACCCACATAAGAAAGCGTCCACGGCGAGGTCTGGGAAATTTGGGCAAAAAAGAACCCTTAAATGCGATTTTCCAGGTTTGCAGGCCTTCAAATCATTCTTTGGACAGTGACATTTACAGCTTTTCAATATTCGTTTTATAAAAGGACAATGTTCATTTACGGTTTGGGTTGGAAATCTTAGGTGATCAACTGCCCCCTGGCCCCGCCCCGCAGGCTACCACCCTACATCTATTTATCACGAACCTGGGCTATTGTTTAATTCTTTTTGCAAGGTAGCCTAGTATACAAGTTTTCAAATACGGCTCGCTCTTCTCAAGCTGTCAAATTACATTGCATTCACTACAGCATTCGATGTAGAATGCAACACCCTCAAGAATTACAGATCGGTTTGAAATCAATGCGGAACTATTAGTTCATGGGGAATTAAAAATAGATAAAGTTACGTTTGTTTCTATCATAAGTGCAATTTCAAATGCATGTCTGTCGACGGAAAAAGTTAAATCTAAACTTTTTGCAAACTACCAGCTAATTTATGACAAGATAGAAAGCCTTTGGTTGAAATTTTGTTCGTGAGGATAATTTTTAATGGGGATGATATTAGCCTTGTCGTACGAGGTAGTTATAGATTGTGTTGAAGGCCTAAAATTTCGTACACTGGATAAGGTTTAGAAACATAAAATGAAGACAGGAACAGCAACGAATCGATCTTTATGCATGTATAACAGATTTAGGAGGGACAGGAAGACGAGGAAAATAGGCAGCAAGGTAAGCAACAATTTCAAAAAGCAACGATATGACACAAAAAGAAGTGGTTTTATTTTACGGTAATAGCTATCCACAACAACATTAACCATAATTCACAAAGCCGTAAAGAAAAGCAAAACATATGAAACAGTACTGAAAGAGATACATAGCATTTACATGTTGTTACATTCTGAAAAAAAAAGATATCAACTTATGACGACCTCAGCATATGAAATGTGTACTCCAAAAAGTAGTGTTTAAGAATCAAACTTTTTTCTTATAATGTTTTCGCCGCTGTTTTGTAAATAGTTTAATGTTCAGCACTTGAGCCAAGATTATACTGGGCTTAAAATGTGATAATTGCTTAAATGGAAGTGCCGTGCTGCTAAATAGTTTTGATCTACTTTGCACGTGCTAACAAAGTGGGTACAATTAGAGTATTCAATCTCTGCACGTTTTTATAGATTATCAAGTTGTAAGAAACATAAGAAACATAGATGTAAAAATGTAGAAAAGAAAATATTCAGCACAAATTGTTAGGGCTTTGTACATGGAGTAGTTAGAGAGAACGGAGCATATGCCAAGTGTTGAAAGCACATTCTTGTCTAAACATAAAACACCCATTTTAGCTTTACTTGAATTGGCGCGCATTAACTCCCCACCTGTTGTCGTGTAGCGTACCAATTTAAGAATTTAAGAATTTAAGAATTTTTTCCGAAAACTTCTCCCATAGTGCAAACGTAAGCACTTTCCAGGCCATGTAAACGTTTTCTGTTGTACGTTTGAGATGTAAAAAAATGCACCCGTCCTCTCACAAAACATGAAGAAGTGATTGCTCACGTACAAAATGTCGTCTTGCAAGTAAGAAAAGGCGCGCATGTGTGCATACACGTTCCCATCGGATGCCACTCTAGTAGTCCTTCTTGTATAGTTTTGTTAGATTATATAGGTTTATTAGAATGAATTTGCTAAGTTTTCCAGCATATTTCTCTTTGCCATGTCACTGATCGATACCTTGTTCGACTTTACAGAAAATTCGCAGTTTTGCACTCTTCAAGTGGCTCACATGGAACGTGCCCTACCTGAACAATCCTTGCCATACTCTCTTGACTATATACATTAACCTTTGGTTGCACGTATTCTGTTAAGTTACGTATTCAAACTCGACCTTCAATATTAGTATAGCAATGGTGTTTTTGTCTCGGAATTAGATCATAGAAGGCTTAAGGTTATGTTCCGAACTTCAATTTGTACCATGTATAAAATCATCACCAAACAGTTCAAATATCGGCAAAGGTAGGTATTTGGTATGAATATCCAAATTAAAACCATGGAAAAGAGAAAATTATGGTTTTTAATCAACAGACTAGATGTCAGATAATCAAAGTATAGTTTAAATGGAGTTCATGGCATTGGTATGATATTAGCTCAGACTGGAGTGACGACACCTAAAACAGCGAAAGCATCTGCTCTTTGTAGTAAAGCTGACAAGTGGTGGAGACAGTTTGATTCACTCTAGTAGTTGGGTATTGAACCAATGGAATTTGTTGCTAAGCAAAAACAAAGATGTAGAGAGACATTGTAGGGGTGTTTTACGTTAAGTGATATTTATTTTCTAACAAGAATGCTTCCAACATCTGCAATGTCCTTTTTGAGGACTTTCCTGGAAAACTGAAAAGAAAATGAAGTATATCAGTTACCCATTTTAATCACAGTAACACATTGGACATGAAATTCACAAATGAATAAACAAACGTCTCCGTTATTCAGGAAGAGGAGACTTTGTGCAAATTCAATCAAAATTTATTTCAGAAATATTCTTCATACGATCAATCGAAGGGGATAAAATTAAAACACTCTTATCTTACATTTCTTCATATACTGATATCTCAATTTTCATAATTATCTAGCATATCCCTAAGAAAGGACTTCTGATTATTGATTTTCTCTATCTTTATAATCATAGATGTGAGACTTTTCAGCCTCTTTAGCTTTTGAAAGGAAAGCAATGAGCAATATTTCGTGTTCTTTACAAAGCACTTTATATAATACAGATGTTTTAAAATTCAACTGAGATTTGACTTTTAGGTGCAGATTTAATTGTTCCTTCGGATCATTTCGGCTACGACACATATGCAGCAAATATCAGAACATTTCCATTTCTCGGTCGTCTTGTGGTCAAAAAGTAACCAGTTTATGCGAAATAAGATGTCTTTTTATACACAGATAACTCCAATTACGGAAAGCTTTTGTTATCTAAGACGTAACGGAAATGTTTACTGATAGGTAAAAGAATAAGAAATATCAGGACGCACCGACACAATGAAACATTCGTACTTGAATCTGCTTTTTAATCTATTAAGTACAATACAAACAAAAGAGGTACCATTCATATTGGTCATTCTCTGTTTGTTGATGTTAAGCAACACAGTGTCGTGAAAACCTGAAACTATGCGAGAAGTAATTCTTCCATTATGCATTCTACGCTATCTTTTTGTCAAGGTTGATAATACATCAAACCACATGAAAAACGTCTCTGACCTTGGTACAACAAAATATTCTAGTTTATCATTTTAGCCTCCGACTAGTTGATCTTCCGATACATTAAAGGCTGATGCGATCGTGGAAGTTTCTAATAGAGCTTATTGAATATTATTCCACTAAAATTCAAAGCTTATTTGTAATGTTTTCGTACGTTTCGTAAACTGACGTGCGAAAGACACATCTGATGAACACTTTGATCTTTGACCAAAATAAAAAATGTGCCTTTTTGTCTCTTTTGAAAGGTGAAACCCTATTATCACAAGATATCGGTTCGGTATGTTTACCAGACTCATTCCTATAAAAAGAAAACCACAGCAATAATGTACATATATCTCCCAGTGGTAATGCTACATTTAGAAGTTTTCATAAACATGAAACTATCAAAATACATTCAAATTGTAAAAATGATGAGTTCTTTGCATTTTGCTGCTGATTAAAATACTGCAATAAAAATTAATATTAGTTTACTGGTCTGACAAGTCTTTTGCGAAGTTCTTGGTGATTATGTAGGGCGACAAAAAATGTCACGGTTACGTGAGCATTCGTAGAAATACGGAACAGAAGCTTTGTTAATTAGTTCATGAAAGAATAAGGTCATTAGTAACTTCACAATGTTTAATTGCTCTCTTATTTTTGACGCACAATTCTTTTCCTACTTAAAACTAATTTAATTTGTTGTTATCCTTACCTTTAGTCACATCAAATTATTAATCACGTATTCTGAAATAGACAAGAAAGTATTTAGACATAAGCCTTTGTCTTCTGGTTTCAGTATATTTGTGTCAGAGGGGGCGAAATTGGTGTTAAGGGGTGCCCTGTAATAAGTAGATACCTACTGCGTCAGCACTATCCACACCAGTGCTTCCGGACCAGGCTATTTTCTGCCCACATGGGTGAAAACTGCTTCCCCAACACCCGAATATTCCTGCAAAAATGTAGCTTTCCATGTATTTTAAATCTCTTTCACATAGAGCTAACTACAGTAAGCAGGGCGAAAATTAGTGTACAGTTCACTCAAGTAGGTTATCCGTCAGCCGCCGATCCAAGATTTATGGATAGAATAGGGCTCATATTATGCCAGGGAGGCTGGGGATTAAATCATCAAAAATCAAAATTGTGTAGTTATTTTCAACACAACCACGGCTTTTAAAGTAATCTGAAAACAAAATATGATTACATACCTTCTTTAAAGTCATTTCTTTCTCTTCTGTGGGATTAAACGACGGAAGGAAGGTATTGTGTTTTCTGTTGATGGCTAAACTTTTTCTTCTACACGAAAGTTTGATGTCGAAAGATACATTAAATACGTCAATTTTAAAGTTTTACCACCTTCGTATACGATATTGAGATATATCGCTGGTTTACGGTGAAAAGTAACAGCCGTGATCAGAGCTACTTTATTCTTTATGTATCCATTAAATTTCTGAAAAGGTTTTTTAATATTGGTCATCATTTGTTTTCGTTATGTTTTTCATTGAGTTTGCATTTGCATTTTAGACTAATGTGGTCATCGTTTCGTTACATAACAATTAAATTTTCAATGGAACGTACTGTTGGTTTTTTCTACCAAGTAGTCAATGGCTACTCAAAAAAAAAAAAAAAAAAAAAAAAACTTATGCTTTTATTACAACTGGTCTAAGAATAAAGGTTTCAAAGCAAAGGATGGCATAACACATACCTTATGAGTCCCTCTTTCCACGTCACAATTTTGCATATGAATCTCATGTTTATTTATGATTAAAGTGCAAAAAGATTGAATGTCTTGAAATATAGTCAGTATGTTATGGATTTTGTTGAAAAATGCTGTTATTTTTAACGTTTTTAAAGCTTTTTACACCAAATATGCAGATGTGACATCCGCATGTCCGCAGACCTTTGAAACACTCATACGTTTTAATATTACGAGACTTCATACCAGTCTGCCATACTCTGTGAGAAGTAATAGTTTTACCTTGAAATTATACTCTTGTGGGCTAGATCTCAGGGTTTAACTGTCCTGCTGCTGTTATATTTTTGGCATGAAATATAAAAGTTAATGGGAGTGACTTTACCTTGGAATGAAATGCCGAGGGATGATTCGGATACATTAATTCTGGAGCGCACAAATATTTAATTTAAGGTCGGGTACCTATCCATCAGCTTTTATGCTCACACAAGCTCATTCACACACGTCCAGACATACACTCTCGCATAATATATCATCTCCGCATGCCGTGCATGTAATCGAATGAGAGAACAATCTCGACTGACAATTTCTCACTCTTACCTTCAGCTTTTTTCAAAAACATACTTCGGCGTTCCTCGAAAATCTGAAATAGGTGTCACGATAACAAACTCTACATAACTGTACGAACGTAGTCGTCTAACAAGTAAAATAACATTCAGCTAGATAGAGACAGCGGGACATTATTTAAAGTAACATATTTTAGTTGACAAATTAATAATGATTTATCCTGAAAGGAAGAGAATTTGTACCCTTGACTATATGAAAGCTCCCCCACTGAAACCGATAGCCAATAATATTCTGTCGTTCCACTGAGCTTTATCGATTTCTTATGGAATGAAACGTATGACTACTGCAGGAATATGTTGGCTGAAGACTTCAGTTTTAAAACCTCTAGTTAACTTCGATGTTACGGAATTTGTTAAGGCAAAAAACGCACGTCATTTAAACCGCATCATTCTTGAGGGTTTAGCACTTTGGTGAAAACAGTTATGAGTGAGCTATTACCTGGAAACCAAGGTATTTCGCAATTTAAGTTATTGTTGTTATCCATTATGAAATGGTGACAATTGCAATAATAGTTGAGAATAGCATCTTTAAACCCCAACAAGTGTTCAAAATGTTTGCAGTCGAACACTGTAAAAGAGCATCTGTTGGCGTAAATTTATTACCAAGTAGAAATTAAATAGAATTTAAACACAAAAAATTAGCAATAATTGACTTTAAACTACCTTCATGGTAATTAATTAACATGTTTGAAAAATTAAAGACTTAAATTTGTGTGGTAATTTTTAACACCATCACGGTTAATTAAGTAGTGGGTATACAAAATAATGATTGCATACCCCCGCAGGAACTTCTCTGTCTCCTGTGAAGGTAAACGACATTACAAAAATATATTTGTTTTCTATCAATGACAACAACTTTTTTTTATACTCGAAAGCAAGATGTTAATAAATTTTTTAAATACGTCTATGATAAAGTTTTACCACCTTCGTAAACGATGTTTAGATATATCGCTGATTCATTGTGAGAAACGTTTCTCAGAGTCACTTCATTCTTAACGTATCTTACTAAACTCTGAAAAGATTTCTTGCAGTAAAATGGGATTTTTTAACATTTATCACGAATTACTTTCTCTATTTATGTTTTTTTTTTGCATTGACTTTGCATTTGAACTTTACGGGGTTCTTTATGGTCATCGGTAATATTTTGAAACGTAACAATTAAATTTTCAATGGAAAGTACCTTTGGTTTCTTTACCGTTCGTGGACAAACCCTTCTCCGTGTCATTCATGTCTTCGATGTTCTGTACATGGGGCGTCGGCTGAGCCTTACTCTGATAAAAAATGCAGGTTACTTTATAACAGGATTATTTCACCAAACGTTATGTCTTTAAAGGAGAAAAACCATATTTCCGAAGTTAACGTTCTTATTAGAGTAACATTTTATTAACGTAAGACAGAGTTGTCTGCTACTTCTCACAGAGTCGAAACTTGAAATTAAATAACTTTGGCACTTTACTGCCCTTTTAAAAGTGGAAATGAAATTTGACAACATACCGGATCTTCATTTTCATCTGGCTTGTCATCGGCTTAATTTGACGCACAAACGACGCAAAATAAAAGATTCACCACCACGAGAAGAAATTTAAAAAGCATTAGATGACATTGCTATGTAATAAATATTTTAAGCGTTAAAGACATGTGGACATACAACCAAAACAATTGGTTTACTCAACAATGGTAGATTATGATCCTATAATGAAAACTCCGTTAAAAATAATTTGAAGATCTTTTACTATTCTGAAGTTATATTTGTTCAAAGTTCTACCATTTCCAAATTTCCCATTAGCTTTACAAAAATTATGATGTGGAGTGTTGGACAGCGTCTTTTTACTTTTTTAGAATACTTTATAAATTATCAAATAATTACTCACCAGCTTTTTACTATCCGATATTTAGGCCTAATGTGGACATTTTTAAAGCAGTCAATGGCTACTTCAAAATAAACACCTCAGGCTATGCTCCTATTCTAACTGCCAATAGAATGAAGGTTAAAAGACAAAGAGTGGCATAACACAAACCTTATGAGTTCCTCTTTTCACTTCACAATTTTGCATACGTATCTAATGTCCACTCATGATATACGTGCAAGACCAATATCTCTCTCTTGTCAAGAGATCAATAATACTTGGATTTTGTTGAAATTTGCCGCTTTTCCAAACGTTTTGATTGCTTTTTACACCAAAAAGGCAGAGCAGGTGTGACATTCTCCTGTCCACATAACTTTAAACATTCATACGTTTTAATTTTTCCTGACTGTAAGAAATAGTAATTATACCTTGCAAAAAATATTCTTGTGGACCCGGTCTCAGGGTTTAACTCTCCTGCTGCTGTTATATTTATGACATATCAATATTAATGAGAGTGACTCTTCCCTATAATGGGATACCAAACCATGATCCTGATACATTAAATCTGGAGAGCACAAATGTTTAATTTAAGGTCCGGTACCTAACCATCTGCTTTTATGCTCACACAAATTCATTATCACACGCTCAGGCATACACTCTCGAATATATCATCTCCGTAAGACTTGCATGGAGCCAGAAGAGAACAATCTCGACCGACAATTTCTCACTCTTACCTCCAGTTTTCTTCAAATACATACTTCGGCGTTCCTCGAGAATCTGAAATAAAAATTTTAATTTAAAATTGTTGTTATCCATTATGAAATAGTGACAACAGTAATTATAGTCTATTGGAGGAAACTCATTCGCAAGTAGAAATTAGATGGAATTTAAACACAAAATTTTGCAATACTGACCTTTAAGCTATCTTAATAGTAGTTTACATGTTTGAAAATTGAAGACTTAAATCTGTCAAGTTATTTTTTAACACCATCACCGCTGATTAAGTAGTCGATATACAAAATAGTGGTTACGTACCCCCGTAAGCACTTCTCTGTCTCCTGTGAAGGTAAACGACATTTCAAAAATATATGTTTTCTGTTAATGAAATTAACTTTCTTTTACTCGAAAGTGAGATGTTAATAAATTCTTTTAATGCGTCTTTGATAAAGACTTACCACCTTTGTAGACGATATTTAGATCAGCGGCGTCCTGCCCATTGGGGCAGGGGGCACAAGCCCCCAAATTTTGTCAAGGGTGTCATAAAATCTTGTCTGAAAATGCATTTGAAAACCCTTCACATGTCAAGTTTATATAAAAAGTTAACTGTTTTCGAAAAACATAGCTCGATGGAGTTATTTTAACCCCACTAGCATGGTTAGTTAAACTTGCTGGGAAAGGCTATTCTTCCAATTTTCTTCGCACGATGCTGTTTTTCCTTCACCCAGCCACCACTTCTCATGGCCCCCATAATTTGTTTTTGCACGACACCACTGTTTGAGATATATCGCTGGTCCATTGTGTCAAAAACCACATTTGCGAAACGTTTGTCAGAACCTTTTCGTTTGTCAGAGTTCTCGCAATAAAATGGATTTTCATAATATTTACCATCGGTGATCAATTTTATTAATGTTTGTTCATTGAGGTTACATTAGAATTTTACGTTTATGTGGACATCGGTTTATTTCGTAACATAGCAATCGAATCTTCATGGAACGTACCGTGGGTTTCTTTACCGTTAGTGGGCATACTATTCTTCGTTGTATTATCATCTAACATTGACTTCAAATGCGACGTCGGCTGAGCTTTACTCTGGTAAATAAAATGGACGTTGCATTTGAAAGGAATTTCTATAAATTCAGAAGGAAGACCATATTTTCAAAGTTATCTAAATCCTTATTTTCTTATTATAGTAAAAGTTTACAGACATTTGTATTTTAATTGGAGTTCATCAGTTTAGTTTTCTAACAGTCTAAGCAACCGTTCTATAGGGAGAGAATATAATATTTGTATCAGACTTGATTGAGTATACGTGTTGTGATTATATACCATATCCGTGTTCCTTTTCTTCTTTGACTTTAAAAAGGCCTTTGGTAGTATAGACTAGAGTTGTATAAACATGATTTTTGATTTCTTTAGGTCTGGTAATTATTTGAAAGCTTTGGTCTCTGTCGTTTACAGCAATAGTTCAGTATAAGTTTAAAACAATGGGTATCCTACCGGTTTCTTTTCTGTTTTGAGAGGGTTAGGCGGGGTTGCCGCTAGGCACATTTATTATTTGTACTCTATGCTGAATTTTTAGCTATAAAATCGTTACTACTAATCGTCGTTTTAGCGGTATTTGTACACTTGGTAACGAGTTAAAATTATTAAAGTGAGACGATGACACAACTGTTATCCTCGATGGAAGCTTACCAACTTTCAATGAAATTATTACTATACTTGTGGCCTTTAAAAATGTGTCCGGCCTTCATATAAATTAAACGAAACCATCTTTTCCGTTGGATCCCAATGTTATAGACCTATTTATTTATCTCTTGAACTCTAATTTCTCTTTAAGTTATTTTCTGCTTTAATACCTTAGAATCTTCTTCAAGCATAATGAAAATGATTTATCTAGACCTAACTTCGTTCAAAAGTTGTCGAGACTTAAAACCCAACTTCGAATCTAGTCCGATTGTGACCTTACACCTACTGGCAAGAATGTCACTGTTAATTATTTTGCTCTGTCCCAGCTAGTTTGGTTTTTGATTCAAGTCCTCCATGAACCCTCTGCTAAGTTTATCTAACAATTAGAAAGCCGTATTCAATTTTATCTGGGGAGTGAACCAGGATAACATAAAACGTAAAGCTTTGTACAACTCAAGTTACTAAGGAGGGCCCCGAATCACCTCTATTCGTATTTTTATTTTGGCTTTGAAATTTCTTTGATAAAGAAGTACTGCAAAAAACAAATTGGGGTTTGTGGAATGTTTTTTTTTTTCGTCCTGTACTTTGACAAACAATGAGGAAACTCTGTTTAATTGTAATTTTCGTGCTAATGACAACGTAATAATGAGTCCATAAGTAATATTTGCTGCGCTTGGGCAAACTACAGTTTAAATAAGACAAATTATTACTTTGGCACCCAGATTGTTTGAAATAATGCTTTCATTAAAATCAGTGGTACTATCTCATGATAAAAAGCTACATCAAGTAACCCCCATGAAAGACCACTTCCCAAATGATGGCTCTCGGCATTCATTTTCTTCCTTTGCAACACGTATGGTGTGACTAAACCTGAGTACTACCGTCTTCTAGCTGCTATCCTAAGCAATTTAAAAATATATATTATGCAAATATGTTTTAACTACGACAGGCTTCTCAAGATATTTTCTGGTTGCAACACTTCTTTGTTGGTTAATCTTAAATTAATCAACAAACTTATTTACCCTCCAGCTACCATAGTGAAGTGGAACTGAAGTGCTTACTGTAAGGTGGGATAGTATCTTCAAAATTACTTTTATTATACTCTCTGGTAGTGAAGTTATTTACTTTCAATTAATTTCCTTCATCTTTTTTTGGGGGGGGGGGGATGAAGCATCTCTTAACTTTAATGCACAAAAATGAAGATCTATCTTGTACATTTTGTAAATCTGAGTCGAAGACTCTTGACCATCTCTTTTGGAATTGCCACAGTAACACTACATTTCTTCTTCGTGCTGATCAATTTTGTTTTGGAAAACCGTTTATACTTACAAAAGAAGACTTCTTTTCCGCTACAATTTTCCATTTTTGGAATTGCCACTGTAAAACTACATTTCTTCTTCGTTCATTAGTTTGAATTATTTTATCTTACATTGTCAGCATTACTTTTATAGCTGCAATTGACACAATTCAACTGATTGAAAAGCTGAAGTGAGCTCTTCTCACTATTTGAACAAAATTTTAGTTTTAGTAATTTTAGCTTTAGTAATTTTAGTTTTAGTAATTTTAGTTTTATTTAAGTTTTGCATAAAAAGCAATCTTTTCCACTAGAATATAAACTTTACATTGTATTGCTACCGTAGCTTTTGTGAATACAAGTAAGCATGTTCAAAGGCCTGTGTTAGTCAACGATTGTAACTATGCTGAATTTATCTGTGATTTCATTGAACAATGGAAATGGGTAAATAAAAACAAACGTTTTATAGACATAAGACAGAAAGTGACTTTTGCACTTTATGACCTTTTTTAAAGTGGAAATGTCATTGGCAATGCATACCGGATCTTCATTTACTGCAGCTTTTCCTTTGGCTTGAAACACAGACGATACACGATCAAGAAGGTTCACCACCATGAGGAGAAATGGAGAAAACATTAAATAACATTGCTTGTAATGATCATTATAAGTGGTAAATTCTCTAACATTTTCACATTTTCATTTTAGGAGCCTTCATAGCAGTCAGTCACACTCTGTTGAAATAATATTTTTGTGGGCCCGGTCTCATGGTTTAAATCTGCTGCTGTTATTTTTATGACATGAAACATCAGTAAAGATGATAGGGGTTTTCCGTTGTAATAGAACGCCAAACCAGGATCCGGACACATTAATTCTGGAATGCACACGTGTTTAAGGTCGCTACCTACCCATTAACTTTCGTGCTCACACACACACCCTCACACAAATTCATACAGAAAATGTACCATATCCCTCTAAATTGCATGTCGGAGGATGCGATAACAATCTCGACTGACAAGGTCTTATTCTGTTTGTCTCATATATACTTTGACGGTCCTTGACGATCCGAAATAAGTGTCACGATAGCAAACTCCAGATAAATGTATGAATACATAAAGTCTTTTAACGAGTAAAATCACATTAAGATAAGAGAGAGACGAATATTACTTAAAGTATCACTCTAGTTTTCACTTTACTACTAATTTACTCTGAAGAACGGTCAAGGAAATGCTTCCAGGAGAAATAGGTTGGGTTAAATAGAATATTTTTTTAAAACATGAAGGGTCTTAGAATTTTTCCTACATCAAAGGTTTGCTTTATTTGGTGGAAAAGGCAGTGCACAATACCATCACCCACTTAAACAGCCTCCTCATCTCAATATTCATAGACATAAACACAAAACTATTACTTGACTCACGGAGAATGATTTCGAGTATTTTCTTTTTGATTGTGCAATGTGAGCAATGTCACTATAGTTGGTATATTTGCACTAATAAGAAATTTAATTTCAATTTGGGGGAAGCAAATGCTGAAAACTAACTCAGCTATCATAATTCATAGGCTTTTCCTTCTTGCTTACACGTCGGAAAGGTATTAAGTCCAAGTGAAAGAGGAAGCTACTATTTGTGGGTAAACACTTTATTGGAAAGGCTTATTCATCTTTTGCGTTAAATTATCCAAGACAACTTTTATATTATTGTTCATAAATTTTGAGGAAGATGAATTTTCTTTTGTCTACTTTGAAAGGCGTGCTCACAAATTTCGAGGATGTTAACAGAGTTGAAACCATTTGTTAAGTCCTTTCACTGTTCCAAGCATGACGTTAAAATGAATAACTTGCTTTTAACTTCCCCTCAAATTTCTAAAATGTATCCGAAGATGAGTTGGGTTTAATTGTCTTGGTATACAGCAAATGTGTTTTATGACTGTGTCCTTATAATTGACTTCATGTCGTGGAAAGTCATGTATCATATTTATTTTTGGCTGAATTTATTTTATGTCCTCATTATTTCCAAATATTATCAAAGCGTCATTAAGAATTGTTCTTCCTGACCTTTGGAAATCTTTTCAGTTGACGAGCTATACATAGTGTACTACATTTTTTCTCGTTCAAATAATACCTACCGAGCACATACAATGATTTGGAGATGAACATAACTCAGTCTGCTATTTTATACTCAAAAAAAAAGACAGTAGTTGCATAATTTTCTCTAAACGCTAACTGACAATATTCCTTAAGCATCACCCATATGCACAATCATTTATTCGTAATTTGATACTTTCTTATGAGTGTTTGCATTCATAATTATGTTGTGTTGCAAATTGTTTTAACGTATCGCTTTATTGTCTGTCGAGTCTTTCCCTTTCCCTGAAGTTGTAAAATACAAACAAAAGTACTTGCAATAAAGCAAGAAAAGTTGAGTTTACATGTAATTTCATTATTTGTACCTTTTCCAATTTTCACTAACTTCCTATTTAGAAATAGCTTGGTATCTTACTTTGTGTCATACAATTAGTGTTATAATTGGTAAATTATCTCAATCGATAAGTTTAATGCTAATGTAATGCTGACCTGTAACTTCAAAAATTTTACTCTCGATGATGACACTGTTTTATAAGAGATGCTTTTTTTTTTGTAGAAGTAATATGTGAAGATTCTGGACTTACAAACTCTTTTAAAACAACTATCAATTACTTTGAAAACATTGCAATGTGGTAATCCAAAACATATGTCTTAGATACGAAATCACCCAGAGCGTTTGCAATGTATTACAAACTAGTCGGTTGAACATCATAACTAACATTGCAAAATGAATTCTATCACATATTACAGGAAACCTCAAGATGCTTCAAAGGATATTTAGAAGAAAGTTCTTTGCCTTCGCTTACCATTGGACAAAAATGGTGTTTCTTCTGTTTCCTCATTACCATTTTCCACAATGTCCTATGCGGCAGAAAATGTAAGGAATGATTATTCGTCAGCACTTATGCGCGAGTCGTTTTTAGAACAACTAAATTAAGGATCGATCACATGTGTAGGAAGTGTGGGAGACTAGGAAGGGGCTAGTTAAACACTCCTCTTCAAGGAAATGTCGGGAAAGTATGCTTCCAGCCGCCCTACACCCCATATTCAAGAGAGAAATTCCCTTACTTGTTCCTTCTTTCAAACATTAATAGTAATTTTCCGAAAAGTTTGAAAATATGTCACACCAAATTTCAACTGAGGACCCTAAAATGTTTTAAAAAATTGCAAAGGGGAGGGGGAAACCTTGGACGGCAGTCTGAGTGTCCAGCCAGTCCGGCTGATACAAAATTCTTATGCCTAGGCCATCCATTTCTCTTGAATATTTCGAGAGCCAGTTCTAGCTGATATGAACTTTATATACGTATTTCCTTTAACTTTGAGGTAACTGAGGAACTGAAGCCTACGAAACAGACTCCAAAACGCAGACAGATATAATCCTGTTTCATTCAAATGCTGGACATAAACCTGAAACATGTAATGAGCTCAAAGTCAACAAATTAGTCCGTTATGATTACGAAATCATGAAACTCTACTTGTGTTTGTGCAATTTCTTAAGGGCTTAAAATCGGAATAGTGTAAAACCACTGTCAATACAATTTCTAGTGATATCGCGTAGTTATTACTCATAGGGCAGGGGTAAGATGATAAAATAGCTAGCTTATAATTAAGACATGCAAAACAACCTACTTCACCACCTGATGTTGCATGTTGTTGCTGTTCTGATAGAGAAAAGTGAGGAGAACTAGTTAAGTACGTATAAGCATTAAAGTACCCTCCACATACCAAGAATGCAAAGCAAAGGAACCATTACTCTCAAAAAAATTCAGCAGAACAGTGTTAAAGAACGAGAACTAGAGCACTGTTGGTGCAAAATTCGACTACGACGAGGATAATCAGGTATTTGCCTAAGTATCAGGCTTAACGGTATATTTTATTGTTCAGCCATATTCCTTGTTTGGAAAGCAATAAACACCTGGAAGAGGGTATAAGCAGCCAGAGTCCGCTCCGTTGGGTAGCCATGTTCAGGTTCCATTGATACGTAAGTTCGTATATCATGCATAAATAATTTGGCCCATATGTCTGCGCCTGGTAGCTTATTACGCAATCACGAGCTCAACAGCCTAGTTGAAAAGTACATCCAAACGACGAATATAGCTGTATCGGGGAGTTGTCAACTCCTTGACTGTCTGAGCTCCCGGGTTTTACTGTTTTTGTTTGTACATAGAACTGTTGGTTTGGCCAAGTTGTTGCCATATTAAGATAGTGACCATTTTGCTGTTGCGTCGATTTAAACACAAGATAAATACTAGACATGTCTGTTTTTGCAGGCAAGTACGCATAGAAGCCTCTTGAAGAAAACACATCTCAGACGTGTAAGTTAATTAATAAATTATGGTAGATAGTTTGATACAATGTTACTTCTGCCTATACTAGTACTGAGCAGAGACAATATTGAGACAAGGCCTTGAACAGTGCTGTGGGATTCTGTTGCACTCCAGTTCCAGCCCTCGTGCATAATGTCCGCTCTAAAATAACAATACTGTTGCTCCAAACTTCGTACATCAACTATCTTCCATACTTTATTCATGCGTATAATACTCTTATCCTAGCAAAATTTTTCAAACAGATGTAATTTTGATTTCAAGTTGAAAAATTAGCTCCGTACTCCGGTCGATGGCAAAGCATGTTCACATACACATGTCGTTCCTTCCCGCAAAATGCTATGCACAATAATTCACACCTTGAACATATTGACTTTCAAATGTAGGAATTTTTCCTACATACTTTAATACCATAAAATGGAATCTTCAGAGAAGATTACTGACAAGATTTGGGTCAACTGAGATTAGGTAATTTCTTATTATGTATTCCTATACGGAGTAAATTTTTTTAATCTGGAATGGTCAATTTTCGATTTAGAAATACACCCTAAAACATCCTTTTTCGACATATCGATTATTTCTGAACAAGCTTTGTGCATGACCAAGTCGTGAACTACTGTGCAAAGTTTCGGATCAAAATATCAAACTCCCTCGAAGAATAAGGATTTTATGTCAAAAAATGAAAAGCAAACTCCAGCAGCTCCAACTAACCGTTGATCAACACACATTTTAACGTGACACGTTCCAAGCTTTCTCCAAATTTCAAACACGTGGCTTTTAAAACGGTTAAAAAAACGCAATCGAAAGGTAACAAACTGCTTTTGCGATCGCATTAAGGTGCGTTCACACCAAAACCGAAATCTGCTGCGTTTTGCGGGTGGGACGCGAAATTTATTAGCTCAGAACAAATGGGGCGATTTTTCTAAACATTCACTGAAATAAAATTGCGCCAATTCGTCTTTGGGAAAAAAATTCCCGCGTCCGTCAGCAAAACGCAGCAGATTTCGGTTTTGGTGTAAACGTTCCTTCACTTCTACTAGAAGACTAGTCAAAGTGGAAATAGATAGTTTCTTGTCTAGTGCAGAGTTCCTTAAGACTGCGATCAGAATATGGTACCAAAGCCACATCGTTAGGCGAAGTCTCATCACATAAAGATTCATATTCAACACAAAGAGCTGTAAATTGAATTAGTCTGGACAGAATAGGTAAGACTTTTATATTAAATAAATAAACTATATATGACGATGATATTCGAGGCAGACGAAACAGCATACTGTTAGCGATTTCCATTCACTACAATTCTAAATGCTAATCCTGGCGATGATTTTCTAGAAATAGTGAGAATGAGTGTAATGATTCCCATTTCTGGTGTGAGATACAATGAGGCTGTTGGTGAGAAATACATCATTGTGAGTTGTTACAGCGTTCAGAATGTTTGTTGGAACCCGTCAAAGTCTCATTCTTCTTTTGATGCTTTCATACGTTTTAATAAGATGGATGGTATTACTTTCAAGTTCTCCCAAACCATCCCGGGATAAACATGCTCACAATTCTGAACCGTCAGGCAGTATTATATGCCTCTACATATATGGTACCTAAAGATTCTTTTGAATTGCTCAGATACATACCTTTATCTTTAGAAGGATGATTCGAATGCATTCCCTGTTTGAAAATGTGAATGAGAGAATTCCTTAGTATTGTTGATGGCATCAGGTGACACTCACAATTACTCATGAACAAATACTTCCTTTGATTCAGGAAGTTTTTAAAAGCGTTTATGACAAACCTAGAAGCTGTACCATTTATAACGCTAATGAGATGAAAAGAGTACATCCGTGCTCTTTTATTATTGTTTCACCATTGTGTCACTTTCAAAGAAGTTTTTCTTACTGAAATATATTAAGAAAAGATTTACCATATTTTCGCCAATAATTTGTACGTTTTTTTAATCAGTTCTTAAATCGGATGCAATTTTTATACTATATTGTTTTGATTTGATAATGTAAATGGACTTGAGGGGGTTTTTATCTTTTGGTCAATTATTTTACTGGTAGTGTTAAAAGCTGAAACTGAATGTAATATGAACTTGAAACAAACCTTTACGTCATCCGACTGCCCACTTTCTCTTTTCTTTCCTGACTTTGAGGCTGCCGACAAATCATTATGTAGTTTTAAAGGTTCTTTAAACTAATTTTACAGTGATTAGTCGTCCTTACGTTTAACTATTTAGTCGCCGAAATGTACTGTAAGTTCAACATCTTTCCTAAAATAACTTTCAGAAGAAATCCATGTTCTCACATCTTTCTTGATTCAAGATTAAACTAGCAGAAAGTAGGATGATACGTCCATGTTCTTTGAGTAGGTCTAGTTGTTTGTGAAATGTTTTATTTTCTTGGTTGTAATTAAAATATTTGAATTGTTGACAATTGAAGTAGCTACATCTCATCGTTAATTGACGTAAAATTATCTTAATTCTTCAAAGACATAGGACAAAAGGTCTAACCATTTTTACTTCGTTTCATCACCACGGTTAAAAGTGCAAGTGAAATAATCACCGCAGAGAGGACCACGATCAAGAGAATTGCCCATACAGGGAATTTGTTCAAAGGAAGTCCTTCTGTAAGAGAAAAATATGTATATCAGTGCATCATAGTGCAAAAGTCAGGGAGCAAGAAGGAGTAATGACAGTATAAATCTAGGTTGCTTTAAATGTGACTAAAGTTTACCTTATTTTCGATGTTGTTGATAGACATGTAACTAGACTTTGAAGAAACTTGGCACGAGTGTTTGAACTTAATCTATTTCAGGTCAACGGAACCTGACTTAAAACCTTTGAAGAATTAGCCTCAAAAGATACCATTTACTTCGGTAAAGTTTTACCTGAACGATTTACATGACAAAGGATTTGTAGGAAGTCTCACAAGTACAATCACTAGATCTGTATTGCCTCAGTTGTTTAATAAAAGTAAAAACAATAAAAATATCATTTTAAAGATATTATCTTTCAAAAGTATTCTAGTAATATTGTACCGTCAATTATACCACAGCTTTTAAAAGATTTACATGTATGCAACTTAAAACGTCGGTACAAACGGGCCCCAGCCTAGAATTCAGGTACTTTATTTGATCAGATTTCTATGAAGACAAAGCAGTCTGGATCATGTTTGTAAAGAAGTTGTCATACAAACAATTAGGTTCGGGACCAGTGTCTGACTGATCCGGCTTGGGTTTAAGCTTGACCAGGATGTTTAATATTGCATGATTGTAATTTCTTACCAATAGCAAATTGCAGTTCTAGTGTTCTATCCAATTCAGATATCGATTCGTCCCAACCAGAAACCCTGCATGCAATTACCACTCTGGACTGGGTGACATCGTTTAATTCGTAACGTGAGGTCAAGGTAATGTTAAAAGTGTCACCCATTTTCTCGATGACTTCTTCCTGACCAGAAAACGTTATGTACTTATTGGAAGTTTCAGGAAATGGCACCAACTCAAGTTGAATCTTCGGTCGAATTTGATGGACAGAGCATGTAAGGTTCCCTTCTATGGATACTTTCAAAGAGCATTGTTGATCTGCTTCACAACCTTCAACAATCACGTAAGGTGGCTGTGGGGAGACTTTAAATAAAATAAATACTCTGATGAAGGTATCTTATAAAAATGAATTGGCAGGAGATAATCAATATATAGCTTGTGGAGAAGCCTCAAAATTTTGTTTTCATTCACAATGGAGTAAGATCGTAGAACTCTTGTTGTCATTCATACCGCAATAGTAGTAGAGCGCTACGCTATTACTCGTAAAAGAAGGTTTCTGTGCTAGCTCAACATAAATGAATGAAAAGAGAAAATAAAATGTGCAAGGTATCGAGAGACATTATATTTTGTTTATGTAACATCCAGTTACTATTTGATGTCGAGCGAGAAGACTGTCTTACTTAGTCACATACCGTTTACTGGCATCTAAACCAATTGGTTGGAACCTGAGCCGTAAAACCTCATCTAACTCTAAAGTTACAATTCCTATTTACGAAAAGGGCTGTAAAGTTCTACGCATAAAAATGAGTACCACAATAAATAATAAAAGAATGTAAAAATCCTTACCGTACACGGTAATGTCAAAGCTTTTAAAAAAATGTTCGTCGGTGATGCACATGTGAGAACCCTCATTGAAGATGTGAGCAAACGGTACAATTAATGATCCACTTTTGTCCAGACTGTAATATTCAGAGTAAGTCTTTACGTAAACTTTATCTCCAAAGAATACATGGGCAATTGTTTTCCATTTACCATCTGAAGACTTCCTTTTCCAAATAATAAATTTTTGGTTTCTCACAGAACAATTTAAAACGAATCTGGTACCTCTTTGCACATTTCTTTTAAACGAACCTTCTGCAGGATAAGTTTTCTCTGTATTTTCTAAAATTAAATGTGATTCACTAAGTTCTAAAATGTTAGGTGGACTAACAACTGTACACACCAGATGCTCTACTGCCTTAGACAGCTCATAATCTGTTGATACTTTGGCAGTTGTTGAAAACAAATTTCCATCAGGCAAAACGCTTTTTTGAGATGAAAGCCCCCAAATACCAGACTCATTATGTACCGTCCATGAAATATCTACTGCCGGTCGAGTTCCATTAACTATACAAGCTATGATTTTGTGCCTGGAAAATTTCACAAAACAGAACGGCTCTTTCCCGCAGACGTTAATGTGTGGATGCGGTTGACTGGATCTCACTAATCAAAATTGAAATTAATACAAAAAATTTCATAACGATATGATATGATACTCCTAGGGAATGGTGAAACGGAGATTCGTAGTCTTTCTCTGCTGCCAGGCCCAAGCCTGCCCAACCATTCAGAATTTTCCAAAATACCTTGGCGGTACTTTACGATTTCAAGTACTTACGTGTATATGAATATGATAACTTTTCAATTCTTGATACAAAATATTTATTTAAAGTGATTGGAGACAACTTTGTTGAAATTTCCTCTTTGAATCGTAGATTAAATTATATGGTGCAACGGGCTTCTGAAAATCTTCATTCAAAGACAGTTTAAATTGAAAAAAAAATGAGCTGAAAATGTTCTTGGCTTGAAATGATTTCCCTCTCACTTTGATGACGACTAGGCATTCCAAGTGGGACAATAATGCGCAATTTAACTTTAATTGAATATTTCAAGTATACAAAGGGGTGCTTACCTGTCACATACAAACGAACATCATGTATAATTGAATCATCTTCTTTGGTTGTCAATAGAATAACTCTAAACATGTGATTATTTTCAAATGAAACGTTCTTTATTACGAGTGATCCATTCGGTAAAACATCAAATTTTCCAGATATGTATCCATCACCACTTTTTACTGATTCTTGGAAAGAAAGCAGTGGGTAAGTAGTTGCAGAATCCAGTGAATTATACCAATAAACCCCGTAAAAGTGTTCCGTAAATGAACAGTTTATAATGCCAATTCTACCAACATTTAGATATTGCGGTGTCTCACATCCTCCGGATTCATCACCTGAAATGTAGAGTACCAAAATAAG
>WURT03322285.1:0-24471 GCA_009936505.3 Holothuria glaberrima | reverse complement strand
TTTGGTTCCCTCCGACCAGAGATGGAGAAGATTTTAACTAAAACTCAAAACAATCGGACCGTAATCCGATCCGAAATCGCTGTAGTGTGACCCATGCTTTACTCGTCACCTTTAGGCACTGCAACAAGGTTTCTGTTGGAGAACGGGGCTCAGTAATGATTGAGGAAGAAGCCCTCACATAAGAGCATCGAAGGTATATCTATGAAAAGGGATATCGAAAACCTCCCCTGTCATCATTCCTGACATTTTTTTCAAAGAGCATTGAATGCAATTTCCCGGCTTCTGAGGGTGTCACCGTCTTCATTAGGACATATAGTCTTTCAACATTAAGGGGAGCAGGTCACTCAATGGGGGAGGGTGTCCAGCCAGGGCGTTGCCACTAGTGGCAACTTCCTAGCCCAGCACGGTAAGATCCCAGCCTGGATTTGCGGGCATGACCTACAAACTATTCAAAGACGTATACATGTCATTCGAAAGACATCCTGAACCCAACCCCATCTAGCAACAAGCACTAATTTCATGATCTCAGCAGTCGGGGTTTTTATTCCACTGTCGTTTAAACGTTTAAATCTAAAATCGAAAATTTGGAGTGCAGCACTCGATTAAAATGCAACTATTGTCACTCACCTAGGGTAACGATATGAGGGGGAGGAGACATATGGCCAACGCCCTCTTATATCGACGTAATATTTCTCTTCATTGCAAGTATTCCAATAACATTCATTATTAAAGTGGACCTGAAGTCTCAGAATTACAAGAATATATATTTTAGTGGATCGTTGTAAAATCCATTCATCCAAATTTTATAGCTTACTCCGTTGCTGAGTTGTAAAATGTTGATATTTATGCACTTAATTTGCAATAGTCGATTGCGCAATAATTTGTGAAAACCATTTTTCACATCACACATTACCTGTTTTTTTTTTTCCTTTTGAAATAAGACATTTACATGACCTTGAAACTTTTACTGTTCCCTTGCTTAGAATGTTACAGGGAGAGGGCTTATATAGCCAAGTCACTCTATAGCAGTGAGACTTCGACAGTGAATCAGTGATCTCATTTAGGTACAGGGTGCAGTGAGTTTCGAAAAAAAAAAGTAAACAAAGTAAACAAAGACGGGTAACTTGAGTAGTACAAGAATGACATCACAACTTATTGCGCAATCTACCATTTTAAATTGAGTGAATAAGCTTTGACATGTTATATCTGTTCTATGAAGATGAAAGTTGGACCATTTGGATGCATTCTGGAAGCTTTGTAATGTACGGTATATTTTGAAATTTTAGACTTTAGGTACACTTTAAAGTAGTTTAAATAAGATAGGCCGGATTGCATCGTCTCGGGCCGACTTTTGCCTGCCGCCATTTGGGAATACAGGCATTTTGGTGAGTGGGGTGGTGGTTAACTGTGAGTGAAAAAGGGCATTACATTTACCTCAATTGAATCGTCGCTTTCTCTGTAGTGCAGTCCTGTGATGCATAGGCTATGTGTGTACAACAATGAAATGCTCGTTAGCATGCTAATCCAAACTCTTTCAATGCTCTTGACGCCCAAGGCCCAAGGCAGGAGTGCGAAACAAACCTCGAACAGCACAGCGCGTGAACACGGTGCACTCTGCGTATTATGGGCTATTTAGCACCTTACCGTCCAACGTGAAAAAGGGGTAATCTTTGGCGTCATTAACGCCTCCTTTATAGCTTAATATTGTACACTCAGAAAAGGTTGTTTAATTTTTGCCATATGTCGTAAGTGTACTTAAGGGCGGCGATCCCCATTCGAAAGCGTGGGAGGGGGGGTTATGTCTGGTCCGCTGGAATGGTCAAGCGATGTCGAACGTACCAGTAACGGGTGGGCGCTAGGCGCCCAAAGAAAATATCGCTTTTTAGGACATTTCAGCAATTTAGTCCCATTTATTGCAGTCGCGGTGCTTCTACCATTCTATCGCCTAGATTTGCATATTTTGTGTAAGAAGAACCAAGTTGGGCGGGGGATAAGTGAGGGCCAAGGAAAATTAGGGCCGGATGCCTCCCACGTAGCGCTACCACTAATTATAGGCCAATGTCAAGGAAAAACATCAGGGGAACCAAATTTTCTGTGTGTGTGTGTGTGTGTGCCCTGTGTATGAGTTACAAGCGACACATTTTGCACAAATAACGCAGCCTTACAAGACAGGAAGCAAGTGACGAACTAAATCGCAAAATTCCATGTCCTATCTTTCGGTATACTTTCTGCCAATTGAGTAATGCTACAAATGACAACATAAAATAACCATCTGAGCTCAATGCGTGTGAAAGAAGTTTTGACTGTTATGTGCTGTCTTCACAAAAGATATCCTAAACTTTCGCGAGGGCTAAGAATCTCTCTGGATCTTTGAGTGCCTGGATTTAACAAACAGTGTATTCTACCCGCAAGTAACGCTGCAAGACATGAAGCTGCCCCCAGAGAAAATATTGTTTACCATGTCTAATCTCTGGGTCATGGACTATGGCATATGGGCAAGATTTTTTTAACGGCGGCTCTTTAAGGAGTGCGAACCTTTGGATTTCGTACAAATTTGTCTGGTCGGTTCGGGCAAGGACACGACGGGGAGGAGGTGGGGATAAGAAGAATGTAAACAAAGCTATCATGTAATAGGCTAGCTCGTAGTCAAGTGACCAGCGGCCCCGTCATTCCATTTTCTTGCCTGAAAATAAAACTTCCAATTTTGGTATATCTCTTATCTCTAAATAATACCCCACCTCCAGCTATCTCGCTTGATTCAGTATTTTTTCTGGTTACCGGCCTCTACAGTATATTTGGCCCTACATAAATACTTGAAGTACCGTGTTTAGTCCCAGTTTACTTATAATATTGAAAAAGTTGGATGAAGAGATGGATTTTTAATCATTGAGGAAAGAAACAGATCAACTGTCCGGGAGGATGACCCCACTTGGAGCTAATTTGCATTGTATCGTATTCATCGTCTGCCGACGAGTTAATAAAATCCAGTGGCATAGCTAGAAATTCATAACTGGGGCCAGAGCACATTTGGGGGGGGGGGGCGAAACTGTGCACGCATAACGTGCACCGCGAGCGCGAAGCCCAAAATGGGTGGGGTCCAGGGCCCGCCTTAGGGCCGCTGGTGGGGTCCAGGGGCAAATCGCCGGTGGTGGTCTAGGGGCGAAGCCCCCGGAAGCTCATGGGTTTTAGTATTTAAGAAGCCTCAGGAAAACTGTTTCGAACGGTAATTTTCCAGCGTAACGCTTTTGAGTTTTAGTACATTTAGACTTGTCAGCTTGTAAGAAGGGCTTGTCTGAGCACAAAGTTAGTATTACTGATGTGCGTATACCTGGATTAAAGTTTTGCAAGAGTTGCGAAGTGTTTTAAATGTAAAAAAAAGCAGGGGCAAAGTTTTATACTTATCCGCGACGACCAGAAATTGGCTTGCTTAGTTGATAATCAACTCTAAATGGTTCTTTAAAAAACATACAGAGAGTACAGATATTCCACTTACAAGCAGCCGTGTCTAGACCGTGACTAGTTTTTGTTAGCTTGTGTTTTCGTTTAGAATTGTCAGCTCTGCATAATGGCTCAGCCTGTTTCTCGTTGTGAAAAATACTTTCGGCGTCGACTTATAAACCTGATAAAGGTTGGAAAAAACAGAAACCTGTTATAGCCTATAAGAGTTGTACTAACCTGTTTAGATCGGGAACTTTGACAATTTGAAATGCTTAAGAATTTAGAAAGATAGAAATTTAAATGACAGGCCTAATCCGTCAGTGATATCTACTAGACATTAACACATAACCTTCAATTTGGGGGGAAGTGTGGGGGGCCTAGGCCCCATCCCCCATGATCGCCGCCACTGCGTGTCCTGATATGATGGGCATTTGGTTAGAAGTACCAAGCAAAATATGAATATTCATATCCAACTGGTCATGTTCTATCTCCGATAAAACAGCGCTATGATATATTTCGTTCACTTTTATCAGTACACAAAATCATTAAGCTGCACTTTGCGATGTGTATAACCAAGAACGTAAGTTCGAGAATGTTGGTCACAATCGATCATTATTAATATTAGTGTACCGAGTGACAAAACACAAGAAAATAAAGAAATATGCGGCAAAACACAACTGTGGCAAGACTCATACCCGCACGAGAAGCATTTTTGTGTAACAATTCACCGAGATCAGATTTCACAAGTATTTGTTTCAAGACTACATACATTCGACGAAGGTGAGCTTAATTACATTAGTAAGTATTGTAAAGGCCGACTGAAAGTTGTATTCCTCCAATCAACTAGTTTCTTCATCAGTATAAAGTTACATCTCCTTATGACGTAGAGGGAAGAATTCGGAAGCAAATACCTCTACTTCTTTGTGAGAAGAGGAACTGTTTGAGGCCAGTAGCATGTCAGCTATGTACTTGTTTTATGTTTGGGGAAAAACTTCGTTGACTATGTCGGTGACAAAAGATTTCACATGGATGGACGTCTCTTGTCCGTTCCTAGTGGTGCCGCCACTGAAAGTTTGATAGGAATTTGTTTCTCAGAATGTACTCAATTTGTTGGCATTGTTTTGCTAATAAACGCCATTTTCTTTGCAAATTATGAAAGGAAACCAAATATATCCTATATGTCCTAGATAAAGTTGACCTCTACATATCTGACCCAACGGATGCCACCAATACGAAAAAACGTACAGATGCTTGATGGGCAAAATAGGCTATAGTATAACGATTTTTAATTATTTCCTTAAACCATGAAAGTTAAACTTTCATGTTTGAACAAACGTTTTCAACTTTTCATGAAATCATGTACATATCTGTCGTCAGAGATTTACTAAGGATAAGATCGGTCCGGGTAACAATAATGTAGGGTGCCATGATTGTCGTACTAGCTAAAAAAAACTACTGAATACTGAAAATTTTACAGGAAGTAATACGTTTAAAGCTTCTTCAAAATAACACATTTTGCATCTAAGTGACCTCACATGGTAGCAAGAATCACAAAGGTAATAGAGTGCCCCCTTATGCGACACTCCTTCCCTTACATCTAGCCGGAATATAAGAAAAATTCACTACGCAGTGAATTTCTAAACATACAAACACTTCAGAGCTTATTCAAAGGTAGCACATTTTGCATCCAAACCACCTTATATGAAGAAAATTTCTCCGAGGAAAAGGGGACAAAGGGGGTCCCCTTTCTTTAGCCTTTCTCCAGGACTGCACCCTTCAATGGGATGTCAAAAAAGGGCTCCAACAATCCTAAGCACGATTCTCTCTGTCGTATGTAATTTTAAAACTTGAGACTTGTCTTTTCCGGGAAGCTGTCTAAGAAAATGTGTACTTATTATTTATAAGGTAACAGTATACAGGCTTTGTTGTTTGTCAACACGTGAGTACTTCAATGTATGGTTAAACAAATGGTCAAAAAGTGGGTTGGAGCAACTGTAATATGACCATTCACCCAACAGCCTAATGGTGCACAAATGGCACCTGTCCTATTTTCTCGTGGAACTAGTGAGTACTAGCTGTCGTCTCGATCGGCGCGAGTCGAGCACAGTGGGGGCCCCTTCCCTTCGGGCATGCGGTACAATGGAACTCAATACAGGACTAAGTTCATCTTTCGCCAGAGACGAAGAAACATATCGATCTTGTCATTCAAAAGTCCCAGTGCATAAAACAAAAATCACTGTTTGGTCTAAAGATCCTTCCGTCCCGTAAATTCGGAAGGAAATTGCTTAAATTCCCCAAAGCTGATTATAATGTGCTGAACTGCCACGTTCGGCGGCACCCAAGGGCATAGATAAACCAGTCCACTGAAAGTGTAGCTGAAAGCGCCTCTAAACATCCAAAGTCTGGAAGAAAGTGGCCTGAACGAATTTTGTGAACTTTACTTAGCTAATAAAATTATATACTATTACTTATTTAAGCTACTGTGCTTTTAGAGATCGAAATTTACGCCGATGCCGTCAAATATGGCGTAGCCTAGTTATAAAAATGCAGTTGAAATATTGTCTCAAGGAAATCAACATTGTATGCCGTATTTTGAGTACCGTTGTGCTTTTCTTTTTCAAAGTTTTCAATTGAGAGCCTGTTCGTGACATTTATCTACCGTACATGTGTACACAATATAGCGCAGAGAGAGAGAGCACGAGCTATATTTTTCGAATCGACTCTCGATAGCACTTCAGAAGAATGAATGGTGTGACGTATTCAATCCTGCATATAATATTGTTGTACTTTGTGAGACGACTTATCATCTGTAAACAACTTTAAAAACTCGTATCGACCTCAGCAATCTAGAGCAATGTGGTTCAAATCTTAACAGCTATTTATACCTCCTGTACACAATGTTTCAAAGTAGCATCCCTGTGTAAAACCTTGGTATTTAAACTCGATTGCTTGGTAGCCCCAATCTTCTTTCTTGGTCATATTACCGGGGATCAGTGAGGAGATAATGCAAGGCCCTCTGGAGCATTTTGATACCAAAGGTATTAAAATCAATGTGACAAAATAACTTTGATTTTTTTGTTTTGTTTCTAGGGGCAAATGCGCATGCCTCAGTCCCCGCCGCTTCCCTTCCCTCTTGTTATGTACGGCCAATCGTTTACACACTTCGTCCAGTGTATGAATTCAGTTATTACTCGCAATGCTGAACAACGTGAAGTATACACTAAGCACGTGACCTGTTCTTGTCTATCTGATTTGCCCTACTTCCGATATCGCATAAAATTGAACATGTATCAAGGGGCATGCGAGACCGCAAGGGTCACAAGATCTTTATCGCAGGTGCAGCTTTTACGGTTATAATGCTCATTTTGTCATGCATTCGACTAATGCGACAGATAGGGAAAAAATGGGCAAGTTAGGAAAGAAAGAGAAGCAAGCTGGGATCAGCCTATGCAGAAAAGGCGTGGTGCCTAGGGCCCACGAAGAAAATGGGGACCTACGAAAATACTATTAGGTAATAAAAATATTTTGTTTTCAAGCCTTTGTAAGGGGGATCAGCCCTACGTCTAAAATGTCTAAAACTATAAAGCATGTTACAAGTTTGAAAAATTTGAAACTGACTCTTACCTCCACTGAACAGCTAAGCCTATTCCTTTGCTGGGATTTATGATGAAATTCGTCAATCGATGTAAACAGTAGATAGTACAATGATATAAGTCGTCTTTCTGGTAGGTTAGTGAATAATTCCCAACACAAAGGTGTCCTGGAAATGATAGTTAACTGATCTTAAAGTTCCACTGAGTATCCTTAAAGCAATTTCGGTCTATATTTTTGAATTTTAGAGCTTAAAAAAAATTAAAGCCATGGAGCTCCCACCTAGCTCCGGCTATATAGCTATGAACACACTTGCGTCAAATCAATTCTTCGTTCCTGTATGAACTCCGTTAACCAGTATTAAAGTATGTGTTCGTTAGGTTGGAGTAGGAACAATTTTTGTGTGAAGTCCGGTCACGACTCTTATGTGCTGCTCCCCACTCACCTGTAATACCTCATGATCGTCCGCCCTATATGTGTTTTCCCTTGTCCTTTATAGCCGGTGTCACCCGAAAAACCTTTCAACAGTTCAATTACAAGGGAATTATGAACACAAAATAAGAAAATTTTTCTTTTTATATGTCGTGAAATAGTAAAACAGAGAAATCTGTGCTACTTAACAGGAAATTAATAACGACGGTCTTAGGTCGTTAGATGTTTTATGACGCTTCTTGTAAACATTCACCCGTGCAGACTCTGCAAATGAATTGATTACTTGACTAACTGCACCTTTTGATTTTTGAACTACAAGTACTACATATTCAGGAATTTGAGCATGTGTTTGGAAGACGGGCACATATTCTCCTTCAATGTCATAAAAAAGAATTATCTCCCTGGGTCGAACCGTTAAGACTTCATCCTAAAGCTACAAGTCGATAAATTTTATCCCTAATCATCAACGCTTCCTAGAAGGTAATACACACCAGCGAAAGGCCCGTATAGCGAAAAGAAAGGATTGGATTTCCGAGCCAACATGGATAGATGAATAGAAGTGTAATGTTTGCTTCCATGAAGTAGGCAAAATGTATACAATACTGTACGAATTCCTGAATCAATGGACTATATAAACATTATTTTAACCATTAAAATTTACGGAAGAGGTTCTAAACTTCTCAGATTTTGGCACGTTTGATGATTGTGACGTAACACTTTTCTCGTGAGATAGCATTCTCTGATTTTGTGTTTTATGATTGAAATTGAAAGCTTAATGGTCGAATGGGAATATTGTTTATGGTAAGCGCATTGACGTAAAAGTTTTATATAGACAATGTAGAGATTTTTCAAAAAGAAAGGGACATGTTAAGCTTTTCCCTCTTCTAACGTTCTGTTTGAGTACTAGATAAAATTTAAAGGCGACTGATGAAACATTGAGCAGTAGCTCTTTACAAGAGCAAACAAGCTTTTATGGACATTGCCATAGACTAATTTTAGTTAGGCTACATCTTTAATGTTTCCTCGAAAACATAGCCGCTTGCAATGGTAAACATAATCGCTCAACGTCGCAATTCGGTGATGACTAAATCACGAAATCCCGGGAAATGCGAGTTAAAAACGGTATATATTTCCAAACTAAGTTACGCACTAAATAAAGCAATAAGGAACCATATATAATCTTCCCTAACTCTTTCTTGCCAATCACTGACATAGCTCAAAGTCAGTGGCGTACGCAGAGAGAGGGGGCATTGGGCCATGCCCCCCTCACGGATGCCAATTTTTCTTTTTTTAGATCCTAAAAATACGCAATTTTGTAACACAAATTTTACTTCAAAAGGTAGCATATGTTGTACCAGATTGCAAGTAAGGACACCTAATTTTTCAAAAATTTTCAAAGGAGAGGGGTTAGCTCCCCATGGCCCCTTCGCTGATGCCAATTTTTTTCTTTTGGTCCTAAAAATAAGCAAATTTTGTAACTCAAATTTTACTTCAAAAAGTAGCAATTGTGGCACCAGATTGCATCTAAGGACACCTGTTTTTAAAAAATTTTCAGGGGGAGGGGGACACCCCTCCCCATACACCCCTCCCCAGGCCGGCGATCACTCAACATACTGCATGCCCCCCCCCCCTTGAGAGATATCCTCCGTACTCCACTGCTAAAAGTAGACCAGTGTTCAGCTTTCATAGCTTCCTAGCCAGATAACGCTATCCTGAATTATGAAACGTCCTTAAGGCAGGTTTTCACTTCCAAATTTTCACGCGCTGTAAAACTCTAAGAACCATATATAGTCATCCCTTGCTCTTCCTGGCCAATCACTGACATAGCTCAGAGATAAACAGAGTTCAACTTTCATACTTCATAGCCCTATACTGAAGTATGAACCGGTCTTAAGTCTAAAGGTGCTGAACAGATTTGTGGTGAAGTCCGAAAAAATGAAGAAGAATAAGAATGACTAACGGCGAAGTGGGTAGAAAAAAGCCCTTACGGTAGTAGGTTAGTGAACAGGCGCATAGGCAGGATTTACCCTGGCGGGTTCAAGAACAAGGAGACAACTATTTGCGAAGCGTTTTTGCAAAGTGGGCAGCCCAAATGGCATTTACAAAGACATTTTGGTAGTGTTTTACTCTATTTTACAACTCAAATGTTATCCTTATGCTACAAAGGAATCATTTATGTGTGAATTTGGACATTTTGTTGCTCTTGGGCGATGGGAGGTTGAATGGCCAGTGGGCACGTCACAGGGTAAAATACCATACGTCTTGTTGGCTACTCGATCATACTTTCAGTTTTAAAAGGTTGGGGCATATGCCCATTAATCCCTGTATCTTAGAGTCATTTCGCACGTGATCAGGTAAGCTGTGAGTGGTGATTTTGGTAGGTTTGTTTAACTTTAGATCTTTTGTGGGGATGGGGAAAAGTTGTCCCAGTCTTTGTTGCAACAAGATTGATTCGTACTTTGAAACAGCAGCTTAGATTCCGCTATCTTCCTTCCATGCAGACGTGAAATGAAAAAGTGGAACGGCGTGGAAAAGTGGAATGGCGTCCCAAGACAGACGGGGATTTATGGTCCATAATTTTAGCTCCCACAAAATTATTATCGTCTCGTTTATTAGGTGACAATATCGTGAACACCTTGTCCTTTGTTCATCACTACGGAAAAGAGTGGATCTAGGGTTTGCCAAGTTGGTAGAAGGGCACCAGTGTTATTTCGTGCTTTCACAAAAGAAAACCGAAGTTTCTCACTATCGGAGTTCCGAGGCTGCCTCCAGAGACAGAAAACATGGAAGGCGCC
This sequence comes from Holothuria glaberrima, assembly GCA_009936505.3. Classification (NCBI taxonomy): domain Eukaryota; kingdom Metazoa; phylum Echinodermata; class Holothuroidea; order Aspidochirotida; family Holothuriidae; genus Holothuria; species Holothuria glaberrima. Next base: position 14,215 of record WURT03322285.1, on the reverse strand, counting down.
CATATTACGGATGATGTAATTTTCAGCATTTTCATCACGAACAGTAGTTTTACTGTGTCTGCAACACATACGAAGTAGGAAAGGAGAGAGGGGGGAGGGGTAAGTCTAGTTGAGGGCCCACCAAGGTCTGCAAATAATTTATAAAAAAGATTCAAGATTAACGAGTTGGAGAGAAGCTTCTTCAAAGGTAATTTCAACTATCTGTGTTAAAGTTATTAAAGTGTACCTAAATTCTAAAATTAAAAAAAAAAAGAAATATGTGTTGCAAAGTTTGAAAAGTGAATCCCAAAAGAGCCATTTTCAAATAGACATTACAATGTATTATGGGTTAGAGTTTTGGCACGGGTCATTTTTGGCTAAAGTAAAATGTCATTGACAAAAAGATGCACACCAGAACTCAATCCCACAATCCTTTGTAATACACTTTAAAAACTGTTAGGTAAACTTATACCCAGGTTGGCTACATATGCCTTCTGCTAAACTGTTGGGTAAAAAAGTACCCAAGTTGGTTAAAATGTTACCCTCGAGGGGTAAAAGTGTTCCAAGCAACAGTAGCGTAACTGGGGTGATAGAAGTGGGGGCAGGGATGAAAATAAGGTAAATGTACCGACAGCATATAGTGAATGTACCGATATTTTGTCAAAGGGTTATCACTTAACAAGTCACCACGCACTCGTCACCCCCCCCCTCCCATCCAATCCAAATCTTGCATTATTTTCCCATACCTTCATAGTTCATAAAACTACAAAATACCAATAACCAGGGGCGTCGATTTGATTTTGGAAGTGGGGGATATCTGGCCTAAAACTTTTCTCTTATCCTGGTGAGGAGTCAAAGAGGAGGAGGGCCAGATACAAAACGGTGCCATATGTTTCAATATTTGGGGGTATACTTCATTGCCCAAAGGAAAAACTGCATGCAGGCTCAGCCAGGGATTGTGTTTGGATTTACCGACATGGGAGCCAAGCGCCCTGACTAGGGGTCAGCTACTCTAAGCTCCGACGGAAACAACAGGTTGTCGAAATGATGCCGATCGCAAAATATAAGGCGCGCGAAGCGCGTCGAAAATATTGTGATTATATTGCAAAAGATTTCATATTTTTGTTTTCTTTAAGAATAGTTGAAAAAGTTTGGCATTTTATTAAAAAATCTCCCCTTCTTAAGATCAAACCAAGAAATTTGATGGTGCGACTGCATGGTCTTCTTCGGAGAGAACATTTTTCATCTTACCCATTCAGGCTCCCAGACGAAACTGAAAAATCTTTTTCCTTACAACATATATTTGCCACGATGGTCAGGTTGAAGAATCTTCCAAAAGACAGAAAAAAGAGGTTAGAATTTCGCATCGTTTCATCTTCGTATTTCTACTGAATCACGACTACAATATTTGTGGAACCTTTAACGTTGAATAAATCCAGTATGTTGGAAATGGCAGGTGTTACAGATAGAACTGAAGATGAAAGCGCGCGTAGCGCACGAATATTTTTTGAAGTTATAGAAATAATTGTTACAGAACTTACTGCCTACGGGCCTGATAAAGAGCCCTGTGGAATACTTTCTGACCATATTAAATATACGATAGACCTATTAAGTTCCACAGTCGGCGGATGTACCGACAAGATCTGCAAATGTACCGACAGACCATTCCAGGAAGGTAAGTGGGGGCGACCTCCCCCCTGCCTCCCCCTTACGTTACGCTTCTGCCAAGCAATGGATAATTTTGTGACCAACTTGTGCGCTTTTTTAACTAACAGACTAGCAGAAGGCATACGTAACCAGCCTGGATATAAGTTTACCCAACAGTTTTAAACATAGGAGTAGGAAGCTGTTCAAGACTGGGGGCTGAACCTTGTTTCGGATCGCCGTCCTGGGGAGAGGGGTCTGAGGGGAGTGGTGTCCCCCTCCCCTTTGGAAAATTTTTCTATATTTTAGGGTCCTTAGGTGCAATTTGGTGCATCATTTTTTGGAAGAATTTTAAGTTAAATTAATGCACATTTTTACTTTTCTTAGTCCTTTAGACTTTTTTGATATTTTAGGGTTCTATGTTGCAATTTGGTGCATCATTTTGGAAAAATTTTAAGATAAATCAATGCAATTTTTTTACTTTTCTTACTCCTTTGGAAAATTTAAATATCTGAGGGTCCTTAGATGCAATTTGTGCATTATTTTTTTGAAATGTTTAGGTAAATTAATGCACACTTTTGATATTTCTTAATCCTTTGAAAAAAATTTTCTGATATTTTAGGGTCCTAAGTTGCGATTTGGTGCATCATTTTGGAAAAATTTTAAGGTAAATCAAAGCAATATTTTTACTTTTCTTACTCCTTTGGAAAATTTTAATATTTTAGAGTCCTTAGATGCAATTCTTTGCATCATTTTTTAAAAACATTTTAGGTAATGAAGGCACATTTTTGACATTTCTTAGTTCTTTGGAAACTTGTTTTGATATTTTAGGGTCCTAAGTTGCAATCATTTTGGAAAAATTTTAAGGTAAATTACTGCAAAATTTCGACATTGTTTAGTCCTTTGGAAAATTTTGTGATATTTGTGGGTTCCAGGATACAATTTGGTGCATAATTTTGAACAAATTTAAAGGTAAATTACTGCAGATTTTTGACATTCTTTAGCCCTTTGAAACATTTTTTTATATTTGGGGGTCCTTAGATGCAATCTGGTACATCAATTTAGACAAATTCTGAGGTAAATTACTGACATTATTTAAATTTTCTTAATCCCTTGAACATTTTGGATTTTTGCGGGCCCTTAGATGAAATTTGGTGCATTATTTTGGACAAATTTTAAGGTATATTACTGCACTTTTTTTGAAATTTTGTAGTCCTTTGGAAAAGGTTTTGATATTTGAGGGTCTTTGATACAATCTGGTGCATTATTTGGACAAATTCTAAGGTAAATTACTGCACTGCAAATTTTTGACATTTCTTACAGAAGAGACGAATAACGGGTTTTCGTGCTTGGAAATTGGGGGGGGGCTAAAGCATACTTCAGCCCCCCACAAATTTCGCTGGGGGCGACACCCCCGCTTCCTACGCCCTTGGGTTTTAAAGTGTATTACAAAGGGTTGTGGGATGGAGTTTTGGTGTGCACCTTTTTTGTAGTTATTTGGAAAATGGTCTATGGTCCAACTCTTATCTAGTCACATGACAATACCGTGCTGAGATATAAATGTGCACTTAATTTATTCAATTGAAAATGGAACAATACCTTATGATGTCACTTTTGTACTATCGTACTCAAATTGCCATCTTTGTAGTTCTTTGTTTTTTTTTTCGAAAGCCAATGAATCTCGTGCCAAAATGTTGTCACTGTGGTATCGTTAAAGTATACCTTGACTAAAAGACTCCTCTTTATAACAAGCTTTCAAGAAAACGGTAATCTTTCAAGGTCATGTAAACATCTTAATTGCAAAAGGAAACAAAAGAAGGTCATGTGAGTTGTACAAGAAATCATCACAACTTATTGCGCAATCAACTATTTTAAATAAAGTGAAAAAATTTCAAGGTTTTGTTTCTCAGAAACGCAATAAGCTATGAAGATGGGAGTTGGATGAATGAGATTTGCTTTCTAAACTCTGATATATGCTTGTCCTGTAATTCTAGACTTGGAGTAGGCTACTTTTTAAACCGTTTCATCTTCTTTGTGACTTCCACATAACACTGGTGTACAAAAGATATAAAAAAGGTTCTAAATATTTCTACCTGATGCCTTCATGCCTATATTTTGTATGAAAACAAAATTTAAAACACACATCCACAATATCTCTCTATCTATATAACTTTTTTCCTTACAAAACATTCACCTCCAGTATCGTTGTAAAACTCACGTATGTTTTCTTTTGCAGAATATGTCACAAGGCCTCTTTATTAAAAATATTGAATTTTTGAAGCGATGAGGGAGGTAATATCATTCTTATCCGAACCTATTTGCTCAGGGTTGTTTCCATTGAGAACTAAGCGTTGTGTAAATTGAAAGGTTCCGGTTTGACCTAAAAATATCGAATTTGTTTTGCATAATTCCACGTTAACCTGACTCCTTGCAAGCAGATGCTAATCAAGTATTCTTGTTTCAAGGAAAGTCAGCGAGACAACTGGCAATATATAGGCCTACCGAAGTATAGATATATAGAAGCATTACTAACATAGTTGGATACCCGAATATCGTTACAGCGGACGGTATGAAAGCCCCGGCCCTTCTTCACAAAAAGAGAGTGAAAAATTTTGACATGTAGTAACCTAAACTGTTTAACGGCAAGATTAGATGTGCAAGAAAGTGTGCAGAATAAAAAGATAGCTAAATTTTTCAACTTTGCAACTGATACGTCATAGGGGAGGCAACAATATCCATTAGGCCTACATCCAAATGTGCAACTTAGGAGTAGGGGACACCCTTATTTGAGGGAATGGGTTTGGGTGTGCACCTTTTCCGGAAATATTCAGCACGCATGCCGAAAAATGGATTATATATATATATATATACATTGCCGCAAAATAGCAAACTTCTTGCTTGAATGGAAGCCTACCGCAGCTGCCGCTTCTCCGTAAGCACATGCAAGCTTACCCGGTATATGAAAGTGCCATGCTATCATCGTGAACAAAACATGAGTGGAAGTACGTCGAGGTGTGATAATTTCTCCAGCCGGAGATTGTGCCCGCCACTTGATATATCAACTCGACGCAACGGCGAGAGTTGACAAGACAATGCTTGTAGGTATACAATTCTCCATCAAATGCGGAAATTGTGCCGAAAAAAAATATTTATCACGTTCCTAGATACAACGATACAATAGTTAAGTCAGATTTAAACGAAACTAAAGGACCTTATCAACACTGTTAAAAATGTCGGTAAATTAACAGAAAATAAAATAAAGGAATACAAAAGGAATACAGAAACGTTCTGGTAATAAGTTACCAGAAAATTTCTGTATTTCCTATTTATTTCTTTGTTTTATTTTCTGTCAATTTACCGACATTTTAACACTGAAGAAATGTTTCTATACTTTTTTTTAATTATTTCCTCCTTTTATTTATTTTTTTAAATATATGTGACCTGTTAAACAAAAGAGATGTTTTACTCACGTTTTGGAGATTAAGGTCCCCCGCATAAAGATTATGAAATACGGTATGAGATTTCATAGGCGTACGTGACTCTTCCAATTTGGGGGCAGAAAATTTTTTGCCCGAAGCTTAAAAAGTTGCCCACATTTCGTTGCAGTTCAGGTACATAAAATAGACCACAAAACCACTACATGCGAGCGAAGCGCGCGAAAAGTTTTGCACATTTTTCGGGCATTCGATCAAAAATTCGGGAACTCAGTAGAAAATTCGGCCAATCTTTTCACTTTTAATTCATCTCTGCCGGAATTTCACATATTTTGTGCCGAATTTTTGTCGTTTCCTACCCGAATTTTCGACCTCAGAAATTTGGGGGCTCGAACGCTTATGTATGAGAATGACTTTCAATATCTTTCATCGTTCTAAAGGAACCTTTTCAAAATCTGAATATTTTTAAGTAAGCAATTACCTATTCAAAAGTAAAGATCATGTGCAATGTGGAGTGATATTAGTATTTTATTTCTTAGAATTTTATATATTCTGTTACTTGTCAACTAGTAGTCTAGTACTTTACAGTTTGGTAATGAAATTTTAGCAGTTTTCAAGCAGACAATTGTTTCTTCCAAAATGGACTCCTCACGTTATAACTGTCATAGAAGTGAAGATTATACAAGATGACACAACAGTGGGATAATTTTCAGCAGTTTCCCGCTCAGCATCCTGGTTTTGCACATAATGTATTTAATACTTAAAAATAAAAAAAAATAGAAAATGGTCAATTTATGATAGATTCTGATGAGAGTAACAGCTTTTCAATTGTTCCTATTTACTATTTGATAATCAAATAGACAGGCGTGACATTCATATGACTGCGTATTCCCATTAGGCCATGACTGCTCCACCTAATTTGTAAAAGTTGGTGTTCCTTTCACCACAAGTAGGAGGATACCACGTGACCCATCCAGCGAATTCTTAATGTTACAGTACATATTAATATCATCTTTATACTATTTCCAGCATTAAGTCATCATATATCAAACAAAAATAAAGTGTTTCAAGATTGAACTGAAGCTGACTTAGCTTCTGTTTGACAAGGAGTAATTTTCAATCGCTTCAATGATTGTCTTGGTCAGTTGGTAGAAGCTCTTTCGTCAAGTGCGAAGTAATTTATTTGGCGGTGAAACTGCTAGTAAGGATTGTAGAACTGCCGCGATTGTCACGGAAGGGAGTTAAGACAAATCATGTAGGTGTCCAGCGATAAATCTTCTCTCCATTGGTGCGTTTATCCGCCGTCCTGACTACGTACACTTTCATCCATCAGGATTTGTTGATAAAATAAAAGCAGCGACGCTAGTATTTAATACTCAGCTTCGGATGTTTCATCAAGGTAGGCTGTCGTGGATACGCTAATTCATGTCTTGTTTTGTTTGACAGTTGGCTAAAATTTTGACACGAGTATAGCTAGTTATGTCACTTCTGTGCGAGAAGTAGCAAGACATATGTGTCATCACTAGACATTTACAATGATCCCTATACTCTTTCCTTTTAAGTGATTAAGTCCATAGGAGTAGGAAGCTGTTCGAGACTGGGGGGGGGGGGACTGAACCTTGTTTCGGATCGCCGTTCTGGGGTAGGTGAAAGGGAAGAAAATTTTTGGATATTTGAGGTTCCTTAGATACAATTTGGTGTATCATTTTGGACAAAATTTAAGGTAAATTACTGCAATTTTTTGACATTTCTTACAGAAGAGACAAATAAGGGAAGTTCTCTTTGGAAAATTTTTAGATATTTGAGGGTCCTTAGATGCAATTTAGTGCATCATTTTGGACGAATGTTAAGGTAAATTAGTGCAAATATTTGATATTTCTTACAGAAGAGACAAATAAAGGGTTTTCGTTCTTGGAAAGTGAGAGGCTGAAGCATATTTCCGCCACCATAAATTTCGTTAGAGGACTGGCGCCGCAGCCCCACTTCCTACGCCCTTAATTTAGTTGTAAGAATAACCACAACAACTCTTAAAGTTTCTGTTTTATTAGACACGCCGTCCAAGCTGAACTTGACCCGGTTACTTGCGTTTCAACTCTTCATAATTCGATGCTCGGACAACATTAAAGGTTAATGGGAAGATTTTTCACAAGAGAAGTGGAATATGTTTGCCCTGACATTTTGCCTAACTTGCAACGAATCAAAACTTCAATTTTGCCCTGAAAACGACATTGTCAACTGAACACGACAACTTGTGTTGGGGGCTGCAGTTCTCCCAGGTCTTTCCTCAAACCCCTGTTGATAATATTGATTATGTGTCATTATTGTCCTGAACACTAGGTCCACGGTGGCTTTCCTTGCAGCGTCCACACTTGTTCGATAATAAATTTTTCCCCAGTGGGATTCCGCCTACCAGACACCCCCTCCAATACCTATGGCGTCTTCTCAGTTATTTTGTATATGAGAATAATAAATGGTTCCTTTTTGAGACTTTCCGGGAAAACTTGGAAAATTATTCTGAATTATTCTTCATCTAATCCAGTTGACAAAGACACCAATGCGCGTAATGTACTGCGCAATTCCTTGATATACGTGCTGACAAAATACCCCACGATCGCATGACAAGAAGTGAAGTAATCGTGATATAAAAAGGTAGTCAACTGATATTTAAACTCGATAAGTGACGATAATCCTGAATTCAAGACCCCAGGTTCTCAATAGAAAGCCTGCTGGACATTTACGGCCCGCGACGTGTGTTAAAATGGCTCGCCAAAGTTTAGAGGAGCCAGACGCCTAATTATCGTAATGGCACGGGTTCCAGGCTGGTTACTTACGGTATTAGTTCATGCTCCAGTATAAAGTGAACTTCAGCTCTAAGCATTGGGAAACTTTGACCTACAGAATGGCCTAACATAGTTTAATGAGACAAGATAGTTAGGCCCTATTTGTGGCCGAGCTTAAGGTAATTTCCAACCAGAAAGCCAAGAGGCCTAGAGATTGCTTACCATACGATATATCAAGTTGTAACAAACATAAATCACCCATATGACAAGCATGAGATCCCTGACAATCATCCTACTTGAGATATCATGTTAATTAGGTAAAAAAAGCTTCTGAAATTTTGTGACCCAAAATAACCTTTCACCTCCAATTAAAACAATAAGGTTCACCTACCCTATATGGTCATGGGCATGATAAATATAAACAATACACTGGCCAAGGATGAGATCCCTCAGTTATCCTCCTTAAAATATCATATTTGCAAGGTTTGACCTTTTGTGACCCAAAATGACCTTTGACCTCCACCTAAAACAATAGAGATCATCTACTCAATATGGGCAATGCATATGGTAAGTATGAGATCCCTCACATTTATTCTTCTGGAGATATCGTGCTTACAAGTAATTTCCAAGGTATCTACCATTTGACCTCTGGTGACCCCAAATGACCTTTGACTTTCACATAAAACAATAGGGATCATCTACTCAATATGGGCAATCTACATGCCAATTATGAGATCCCTCGGAGTTACCGTTCTTGAGATATCGTGTTTACAAGCAAAGCGTCAATTACACACGTATACACACATGCAGACAACATCACCATCGCATAGATTCCTTGAGCCTTCGTCAAGGAATCAAAAAGAACGAAATAAAGAAACCAGATCAAATTTTTGGAGCCACAAAAGTACAAAACTGAAACTCCGTTAGTATAAACTACCAAAAGTGAACAAACCACCACTGATGTTTACAAACGCGTCGGCAAACTAGTAATTAATTGGCTAAGTAGCCTATGTCAGAGTTTATGCCTTACTTTTGCTTCCAATCATAAGCGTACTTGGACTACTTTCTTACGGGGGGGATGGGGTTCTGATAATTTTGTCAAAAATTTTTATTACATGGTTGTCAGAAAATGACATATGTTTAGCCCAAATGACAAATTTGCTGCCCGAATACATGGTGTGCATGGATGCATCCCTCCATCCGGCCTGTGCTTTTAATAGTGAATGAGATTTATGTGAAGAACATGCACAAATCGCGTTGTTCAGTAAAAATTATCCTGTCACCTATAACCATACTTCTAACAAATCTATCTGGTTTCTATGTATGTTACCGTACCCACTCCCCAAGCGGAACTAATAATTGTGACCGTCTATGAAACTTGCCGTAATGTGAGCCATAGCCTTATTGGATGCCTCAACTTAAGCCCAAACCATTCTCAGCAACCTCTTTGAACTCATCTAATCCAGAAATTGTCTTGAGACTTATGAAACGTTTCGTTTACAAAGGTTAAAAGGAAAGTGCAGTTACCCCAATCAGAGTTAGTATGCTCCACCATTCTAGTCCATGAATGACCTATTTTGACCATGTGACAATAATTTTGTTAGTGAATTGTGAAATTCAAAGGGAACTTCTCCTTGCTTTATCAATAGTTTGTAATAGTTTTGTTCAAAACGTCTTCAGAGGTGCATGTAAGTAATGCAATAAGAGGAGATATGCAAGAGTTAGCTGATCTTTCAAAGCAAATTTTGTTGCGACCGCCTATTGCCTTTAAGTTTATCAGTTTATGCAACGGGAAAGTATAGGCTTCCATAGAGAAGTAATTATGATATATCCATGTACAAACTGAAAAACTGAATCATATCGAAATGTCTAAAATAAAAGAATCGTTTGCTTGTTTAGCCCTATCGAGATGCATTTTAGTACTTCTAATAGGTGAGTAGCACCGCGACTTTCCATTACAAAAAGACCAAGTGCAGATTTGGGTACCATTATATGGACATAGGCCTAAAGACCCTACACACCGTTGGGGAAAATGGTAAGTCGTAAAGGTAACAAATATTATCTTTTTGATCTATTAATTATCTCTCTTATTATTATAATAAGGATTAAGCTGATCTAGACGATAGTTGGTGCTTTTTTTATACAATGTCATTGGGGAGACACAATGGGCGGGCGGTTTAGCCGTTTTGCTCCCGAACGGTCAGCTACTTTGGCAAGACCCAAGGAATTGTCGGCGCTCGTGCACTGTAGACTCATTTTATCTTACATACTGGTAGCAATAGTTACCCTTTGTGGCAAACATCTTTACCTTTCAATCTTTATTTTATAAAATCAGTAAATAATTACACATACCTCATTAAGTCTACTGAAAGCGTCCATTCTTTTGATGATTTCTGAAATAATTTAACGATACCTGTAACTATAGCGTTAGGTAATTGATAAAATAGTGGAATTTTTGACATCGAATTTTTGACATCAGATAGAGAATTCGTAAGACCTTAAACTAGGGAAAGTTTTTCAGATACCAGATATTTTATTTATTTTATCAAAGTCATCTACTGATGTCAATAACTAAACGACAGATACCATCGAATATGAAGTGAATATCATGAATTCCGTCACATATAATGATACCATTAAGCCTAACTATTAGTATGTACATATTACCAATTCAAATTTTTGATATCATGAATTCGATGTTACGATAAATACATAATTATTAATAGGAAATTTTAATCATCATAAATACATCGTACATATCAAGAATCCCGCTATACCTTCATGACAATAAAAATCGAATTGAGAATTTGTATTATCACAGATTCCCCAAAAATGTTACTACGAATTCTAATAAAGATGTGAACATCGTCCTATTACGAGTTGAATTTTTTGATGACATAAAAATGGCCTATATATTACACATTCGGCCATAATTAAAGGTATCAGTAAATATGGCCACATTCCCTTCTGCGATTACACTCCGCTTTCATCGTAACGATTGGTGTTGCGAGAATTCCCCTGATATGAACATATTTTGTACATCGAATTAATGATTTCACTAAACATGGCGCGATTGCTAATATGCGCGCCATATTATATGATATCCACGACTTCAGTTAGTGTTAGTTAAGTAACGTTAACTTGAATGGTTGATATCATTAAAGATGGTGAAATTCTTGACATGCGTACCACATTTAATGATATCAAGAATTGCACTAAAAGATGATGTGTATATCGTTAATGAAATCATCTGTAATCATCTGTAAAGGTCGTAAGTTCTACCCTCGATCACATTGTTCTATACTACTTCCCGCAAAACCGTCCAGATTCTTCACCCATCCCTTCGACCCTGTTGGGGCTTCGTCGCTTCCCCTTCTCATCGGGAAAATCTGGGCCCCACAACTAACGCGTGCATATTACAACCCGAAACGTAATTACAGTTTTTTGCATTTTTGTTTTCGGATGCCAAGTGTTTTTTTTTTTCTACACCTACCTGGCGACCCACCCACGGTAGATAATAAACTGCATTAGTACAGGTTTTCTGCAATACAAGCCGTTAGGAATGCCATATTTTCGACAACAGCCCCAACTAGGGAGGTGTTAGGACCTCCCTGCCCCAAATATTATGCTACTGAGGACTGCTCCTCTGTGAAAGCCTGCTGAAGTATGATTTATTTGAAGATGTTACTGCTCGTTTCCTAATCAAGATCGAAAAAAGTTACCATACAGCCAGCTCGTAGTATTTTCTTTTGCCGATTTGCAACTTTCATATTCACAACTGAAGCAAATGTCTTGGTGATGAATCACAAGAGATCCTGTAGAAATTAGGTAGCTGTCACATTGTTGTAATTGTCACAGTTTGAATAGGAATATTAGCCATTCGAGGTGGGTCCTGGGGATCCAGCCCCCCATTCGTGCAGAATATTTGCTATTTTCGGACAAGATGTCGGCTATTTTTCCAACAAACATGTACAAATTTGCATAAAATTTCGGACAAAAGTGTTCAATTCCGCCTCTCCCATTAAAAGTAATCACATACGCTTGAATAAGTGGTCAATCCATTACCGGTGACTGGATATTTCGACAAGTTCAGAAACGCCAACCTTCGCCGGGGCCAAGGGTTTTCTGATTGGACGAAATTGGATTGCAAACAAATTAAGCCATGCAGATAGTGCGTCTTGATTGTCCAAATGATGTAGTGGTCATCCACCTGCCATATTAAGGACAATAGTTGTAAAATCATTTAGCTACCCTTTGTCGAGGAGCTATATCCACCTTCTCGTAAGGAGAACCCTCTCGCAACCCCTTCCTTTGAGCTGCAAGCTCGTGCTCAGGAGTAGCGGTGTTCACGAGGGGTCCTTGCTTAAGATTACAGTCAGGTAGCTGAGCTCCGGATCGAGTGAGGGTGCTCACGAATCGCTGTCAGTTTCATACTAGAACGCCCACTTGAAACCATCAAGGTCAAGCTGTTGCTCACTGAGGTTGTGCGTTACTTGTGCGCCACCATATTCGTGCTGCTTAGGCTGTATTTACCCCCCCCCCCCATTTACAATGTGTGCCAGAACCTACCAGGGAGCTGCTACGGAGCTCCCATGAACTTATTCACAAGTCACCGTGGCTGAAATTTTAAAAGCTTTCCCTTTGCTCATTCACACCGGGTTCCAGGTCAACCCAATATCCCAGACATTCCTAATTTCACACCTGCACCAGGGAGTTGTTCCTAACAACTCCCTGCTTGGACAGTGTATCTCCGGATAATTTCACCCCATACAATTCCAAGTTTCTTTTGGTGAGAAAGCTGTCCGGGGAGCAATTTCATGTTTAGAAATTGTCCGGTCCGAAAGCTGGGAATTTTTCGAGGGATTTCGTCTGGTTGAGTTGTCTGGTCACGATCACGCTACATGTCCGTGCGCAATTTCAAATAACATTGAACAAGACTGAAACAGTATCAGCCTTTCTTCGTCTCTGCAGTTGGCTGGCTTCAATTAGCCACCTTTTGATATGGGACGACGTCACAGAAACAGACTATACGCTGTGCTTACATTACAGCAAGAGGACGCACTCCCATACTCATGTTTGTACATGTAGGGCGAAACTGGTGACATATTCTGTTATTTGAACTTTCGTCATCTCCTGGAAGACTGTTGGATAGTGTTTCCGGTATAAAGGAGTGGGTCCCATGGCCAGCTGCTCGCTACTGGAGGGGCACAGTTTTTACTTGGACGGCATAGCAATTGAGAGGATCTATCATTGTGATGGGTAACTCGCGTTCTCGAGGTAAAAACTGAAAGAAGGGACGTAATAAAAGTGACATTTGTGTTGAAATCAGATAAGTGCCTACTGGCCCGGCGAAGACGAGGAAAGAAACATTAAAGGAGAAGGAAAGAAGTGTAAAAGGGGTTGAAGTGCCGTAATCTTACTCATTTTCCTCCTCACAATTTCTGGAAATTACAACTATTATGTAGACCTGGAACACTTAACTTTCTAAACCACTTTATAGGTTTGTACTTATTGCTGACACTTCCTAAATGAAGTCACGAAACTGTCAATCAAAATGAGCGCGACTCGTTCCTTTCCCGATCTGTCAGCCAATTGATTTTGTACATGTTATCAGGGGGCTGGCATTGCCGAGGAGGCCAGGGGGCGTCGCTCCTAGAAAAATTTACAACCTACATTTTAAGTTACAATTTTCATAATACATATTAGCACATCTTGCCCTTGAAAATATTTAGCCGCCAGGAACCCATTTTGTCCCCCTTCAGTACGTACCTTGCACTGAAGGAGACGGATGGCTTTGCTATGAGCCAAGGCATCTAGACATGTTACGGGCCTGTCTATAGATCTCATATTCTTGAAGGACGATGGTAAATTACATAATTACCACCCGCGGAGCGGGCTGTTTGCTCATTTCCTCGTTAAGGAAGGATTCCCAACTGCCCAAACAACTGAACAATAAATATGTTGTACAGTCTGCTGCGTAGGCAATTCAAGCAGTGGTTTAGAATTCAAGTCTTGGGTTGGGGTGGAGGTCTCTTCATAATTTAACTTAACTTACCATGATGCACATATTAAAGTATGTCATTAAAAAAATAATAAGTAAAAAAAAAATAAAAAGATAAAAAAACTAATAGAAGTTTTTTTAGATATCACAGTATCACCATCCGTAGCTGGGTGGGCTAAGCGGTAGAAAAGTGCTAGGGACTCAGCTTCAGGAGCCCCCTCCCCCCTTTTTGGGCCCCTCCCCCTTTTTTCCTTTTTTTTTTTTGGCTCACTTCTACAGATTACCTACGGAAGCGTAGAGGGGACATGCAAAAGAAAAAAGAACTATCTCGGCAAAATGACAATTTTCGTGAAATTGACATTTTGACGACTTAATTA
>WURT03322174.1:0-18933 GCA_009936505.3 Holothuria glaberrima | reverse complement strand
TGGTGCTATTGGTGCAGTACTATGTTTCTCATGGTGCAGTGTAATATGCAGTTCATGGTACTCCCAGTACTCTCCCACGATACTCATGGTGCAAAAATGTGGTACTCATTGTGCAGTGGTGTAACACTCTTGGTATACTACTGTACCATGGTACTTTTGCCTATAAGCTGGTTAACATTTTGGTTTCAATTTGTTTTCCAGTGACAGTGAACCTCTCGGTAAACTGGTAGCAAAGAAATTGGAACCCACAGCCAGTAACCCAAGCAAACGATCACGTGTTGCCTTAAACAGTGACAGTGAAGATGAACCATTGGTAACAGGAGAGGAGGCAGATACCCCCATCAACAACCAGAATGAGGTCACAGAACAAAATGGTGAGTTCATTGTGTATATTTTGTCATAAGAGATTACCTTCAGAAATGCTGATGTGTGAAAAATAATTGATGAGTGTGCAGAAATTGTCACTTCAAGAAATGGAATTACAGGATCATATACCATTTTTCAAACATTTTCAAAGGAAATATTTTAAGGATGGGAGGCATTGTATTTAAAGTATCATTTCCTACATAGAATAAAATAATCTTATAAAGGAAACATATTCCACTAGAAGAAGTACTGTTTGTAGTATTTTTGCTTATTTTGATGAAATCCTCACATTGCATGACCTTACATAAAGAATGGTTCTATACTACTGATGTTGCTTAGTTGTTAAGCATCAGGGTTAATTATTTTGTTACCAATAACTTCTTGCTGGTTCATGTGTGATTGCAGTAATATGTTAGCTTATAAATGCTCGGATTAAAAAAGGGGGAGGGAGGATGGGGGTGGTGGTGCCAGGTGTGCACCATGGATGATGGAAATATAGGTCATAAAGCTCAACACTGTGCCGTTTGTTGCCATCTCATGCATGTGAATGGGTGGTATACAAGGTTCTCCCCCAGTAGGGAAAATAGTAAAGGTCTGGAATATTGTATGGTCATATGTGCTGGAAAACTGAAATTAGTACTCTTACTGCAATTGTGACAACATTTCTACAGGTATTATGCAGTTTGTAAAAGTTTGTAAAAGTAACTCCTTCCCAATACAAGCCATTACCCTTGTATGTTAAAACTGGTCATTTTTGTATTAAAAAAGTTTTGAATTTTAATAATCAATAGTGTGGGAACCCTGGGTTTTGGGCATTATATATGAATGACATATTTTGGGTTTTTGAATGGTGTCTTGCAAGTGTATCAGGGGTAGTTGGAAAGACCCAACTGCAGTAATATTTAAAGTGCTTCTGCACAACTATGTAACAATTGCCTTAGTCTGTGCTGCTATCAGCATACAAAATACACTAGAAAGGGGTGACTTTACCCCACAACTGCCAAAAATGCTACTAGAAAGTTCAGAGGGGGTAAAAAAAGGAGCAAACGTTACAAAATTACCCACCACCCCTCCTAAGCCCAAAAAAAACAAAAAATTATTTTTGTAACTTTTGCTACTTTTTTGCCCTCCTCCCTTTGTAAACAAAACAATCCCCCAAAACTACTACAAAAGCAGTTCCTGTGTATCCCAAAATAGCTCCCAAAAACTCTATAGGAGAGGATTGTTTCTCAAGACCTTTAGAAGGAAGCTTTCTTACAAAAATTAA
Organism: Holothuria glaberrima; assembly: GCA_009936505.3. Classification (NCBI taxonomy): domain Eukaryota; kingdom Metazoa; phylum Echinodermata; class Holothuroidea; order Aspidochirotida; family Holothuriidae; genus Holothuria; species Holothuria glaberrima. Next base: position 17,300 of record WURT03322174.1, on the reverse strand, counting down.
AATATGTACACTGGCTGAGTCTTGTGACATATCTCTTTTTCTTCTTTTTACCTCTCAAAGATGAGGGCAGGCAGGAATCTGTGAAAAAGTCTAAGAAAGCAACAGTTATTGCCTCAGATGATAGTGACAGTGATGATGATGTTCCTGTTGGAGTTTTAGTACAGAGAAGAGCAGTTCTGCTTGATAGTGATGACTCTGATGAAGATTGATGACTCTAAAGTGAGGGTGTGTGACTCCATTGATAACTTATAACTCCAGTAAGGAGTGAATTCAGGGAATTATGACTCTGATAAGGAATGTTGATTTCATTGATGAGAATTGTGACTTTAGTGAAGGAGTGGTGACTCATGTAAAACATGACTCAATGACTCCATTGAGAATTTATGACTCCAGTGAGGAGTGATGACCTCAAAGAGTGTTGATTACAATAATCAGAGTTGTAACCCTTGTGAAGGAAGGATGAGTTGAGTAAAACACATTATGTTATGACTCCATTGAGAACTTTTTACTCCAGTGAGGAATTATGACTTCAAGGACTTATGACTCTGATGAGGAGTGGTGATTACAGTAATGAGAATTATGACCCTAGTAAAGTAGGGATGACTCAAATAAACACATAACAGCAATAAGAGTTAGTGACTCCAATGAGGAGGGATGATGGCTCCAATGAAGGCTTGTGACACCAATGAAAAAATTGACTCCAGGAAGAAGAGATCATGACTTCAATGGAGTCTACTGGCTTTCATGAGTTTAAATGAATCCGATGAGGAGAGATGACTCCAACAAAATCTAAGCATGACTCCAGCAAGAGATGACTTTTGTGAGAACTGTTGAATCCAAAGGATTAATGACCCTCAGTTTGGAAGATTAACATTTTCAGTGAGGAATGAGGAAATGGACAGGAGTGAGCAAAGGGACAAGAGAGTAAAACTTGACAGAAAATATGTAAATGAAAGAAATATCTTTTTGGAGGTCAATTCTATTTTGAGATCTAAGTGTGACTTATGTTTGGGAATACCGGGAGGGATACAAGGGGATTTAAACTCAGAAACTTGTCTTCTTCATTGTGTAACTGAATTAAAGAATATAACAACACTTCTCTATGTCTTGAAGAACATTTCTCAGAAAATACTTTTTAAGAAACTCTTTTTCATATTCAAAATTAGTTAAGACTGTTCTATTGGATAAAGTTACCACGCTGTACATGCTTGGAGACTAAACATCATCAACTATTAGAGTAATGTGTGAGGTGTTTTGAACTTTGTATAGCAAAAAAATAAAAAAATGATTTTAGACACCTCAAATTAATTTTGAAGCGTCAAGTAAATTTTACAAATCTCTGCTTATGGCCTGCACAAGTATCTTCCATTATTCTGATAAAAATAAAATTGAATATTAAAGGTAAACCAAGAGGTTATTCTGCATGAATTTATCAATTTAGTTACAAAAGTCTTGTCTCAAAATTAAACAGAGCCATTCATGAATAAGGATGTATCCTAAGTCATATCTGGATGATTGCTTTTTCCCTTTAAGTTGTGTTTTGAATGTAAAAGAAGGAAAAACTTGTTGGTATAATTTTACACCTCCAAAAGTATTACTTTGCGTTGTTGTTACAGTCATGACCTGTTCAAATGAAGGAGACAGGAAACATTGATGCTGAAACATTTCTTTAAACCTTTCTTTTTTTTTTCGTGTAAACATGGAACCTTTGGAAGCGCTAGTTCCAGGGATAACATTTCTTTATCTTTGCACATCGAGTACAATTGAATGTCAAAGGTGAAAGTTGAGCCTAACCACAAAGTTAGCAACAAAATGCACTTTTACAAGCCTTATGAAGATTTCTCTATTAAATTAGGATCTTTGGTGTGTGGTATGTGACAAAAGTTTTGTGTTCCGACAATTTTGCTCTAGAAACGTTGAGCAGGATGGGGGTTTCTCATTGGAAAAAGTTTATGTGGAATTTCTAAATTCCTTGGCAAGTTGTAAGTCCCTGGATTTTGCTTGTTCTGGTTAGTTGAGCCTAGATGTAAACAAGAAGGGCGGGGGGGGGGGGGGTCATATAGGGTTGTTATACTTTTATAACTATGGTAAGTGAGTGTTGTGTTATTTTGTTCTCATCGTCCAATGCTTGGATTTAAAGAAAAGAAATCTTGTCAGAAATCATGAACCCCAACTGTTAACAGCCAAATGTACTCTCCCTGTACCCACCTCAAAGTGAACTTTTCAGGACTGCAAAAAAAAGTGGAGGATGGATTGCTTAATGTCTTCCAAGAAATTTATTTTTTAGAAAGTTTTCATGGATTTTCATTTAGATATTTCTTGGGTTAATATCATGTACAAGTGGGTTGATGCTTCATGGGAGGTGTGACTGATGTGTTATTTCAGAATCAGTTTCAACAGACAGTTGGTGCTCTATTGAAGCACTGGAATTACCAGTCACATAAAAGTCACTTTGTACATTCGAAACAAATATATTAACCTGTGATCTCAGTGAATGTTTTCAAGTTTTCTTCTTGTTTACATTACATTTGTCTTTACACCCATGGGTTTATTTCTATGTTATTACCTCGTATCCTGTATTTAATAAATATAACTTAAACCCAGGGAGTTTTGATTGAAGGGAACAGCTTATCAATCAGATCTCACCGTTTAGCAAACATTTAAGCAAAGAGGGTTATAACAAGCACGATTAAAGTAAATTCTGCTGAAGTGAGAGAGTAAGAAAAAAAGCAGAAGTAGTTGATTGGTGCAAAGTAGCTCAAATTTATTGTTTTCCTGTATTCGACCTTGAACACTTTCTCTCCAACACATCTCCTAAGCTTGTCATAATATCCTCTCAAAAAAGGAAAACATGGCCCTGGAATTTTCTCCTGAGGAAATGGTAGAGAATAACGGGAAGGGAATCCAGCCGTTTTGTGTTGTTTGGAAGAGATTATGAGTTTTGAAAATAGAAAGTGAAACTAAAAGAGAAGATGATGTGTTCCCCATTGTCACCAGCTGGAATCTCCCCATTGTAGTAAGATGGATGTTCTCCATTGTCATAAGATGGAATCTCCCCATTGTCACGAGAAGGACTGTGAACTTGGTATTTATTAAAGTGGCTAATTTTGTGTCCTCATGGGTTTGGTATTACAAAGCAACATCTTTTAGGGTCGATCATTTTGTAAACCTGTCGCTTTCAGAATCCCTCATGTCAACTCTGAACCCAAATTTGTGCGATTGATTTATTGATTGATCGATTTTACACAAATGTAAAGAATACAAATCTATCATGCGAGGTGTAGTGAGGGCACAAATCTGGCAAGTGGACTTGTTTCCACTAATGACTTGGCTGTATAGTTATCTCTATTATAGTGGTGTAAATTCAGGATTTTTGAGTTATTGGAATATTCACTACCATCTAACATAATTAATCAAAGACACAGAATCCCTAATTTGTTCGTGTTTTCACTCAAATTGACCGTGCGACTAACTCTGTAGTACAAATTTACCATATTTTGTTTCCTCTAAATTTAGCCACTCTACCACATCTAATGATTGTCTATGCTGACACAAATTTAAGAGAGTTATCTGACCGTATTTAGGATTTAGAGTAGCCTGGTGGCGCCTCTATGGCTTATAGGCGTAGGAAGCTGTTCAAGACTGGGGGGCTGAATTTGGTTTTGGATCACCGGCGTGTAGGAGGGGTCTAAGGGGAGGGGTGTCCCCTCCCCTTTGGAAAATTTTTCGATATTTGAGGGTCCTTAGATGCAATTTGGTGCATCATTTTGGAAAAATTTTAAGGTAAATTACTACAGATTTTTGACATTTCTTAGTCCCTTAGAAAATTTTTTCGATGTTTGAGGGCCCTTGGATGCAATTTGGTGCATTATGTTTTAGACAAATTTAAAGGTAAACTACTGCACATTTTTGACATTTCTTAGTCTTTTGGAAGAATTTTTGATATTTGAGGGTCCTTAGATGCAATTAAGTGCATTATTTTCGACAAATTTAAAAAAGATACTGCACATTTTCGACATTTCTTAGTCCTTAGGGAAGTTTTTTGATATTTGAGGGTCCTTAGATGCAATCTTGTGCATCATTTTGGACAAATGTTAAGGTAAATTACTGCAAATTTTTGACATTTCTTTATAGTCCTTTGGAAATTTTTTGGATGTTTGACGGTCTATAGATGCAATCTAATGCATCATTTTAGACAAAATTTAAGGTAAATTACTGCACGATTTTGATTTTTCTTAGCGCTCTGGAAAATTTTCTGATATTTGTGGGTCCTAAGATGCAATTTGGTGCATTATCTTGGACAAATTTTAAGGTTAACTACTGCACTTTTTGACATTACTCAGCCCTCTGGAAAATTTTTGATTGAGGGTCCTTAGATGCAATCTGGTGCATCATTTTGGACAAATTCTAAGGTAAATTACTGCAAATTTTTGACATTTCTTACAGGAGAGACAAATAACGGTTTTTCGTGCTTGGAAAGTGTGTGTGTGTGTGTGTGTGTGGGGGGGGGGGCTAAAGTATACCTCCGCCCCTACAAATTTCGCTGGGTGGCTTGCGCCCCCAGCCCCGCTTCCTACGCCAGTGCTATGGCTGCTGGCCCATCTGCTTGGTTGCGTAATGATTAGCTGAATGACAAAAGTTCGTCCACTCCGCGGTCTAGCTAAGAGTGGTTCGAATGCCTTTCCTCATCCAAAATTGAGCAAAGCGAATAATAACTACAAAATCTGCTTGGCGTCTTTACTGAAATCGACTTCTGATCAATGTGATGGTGATATACTCCTTCCGGTTCCTGTTCTGTCGGCTAAATACGGTCAAAGGGATTTTACTGCAGCCTTTATTCCTATTTCAGTTTGTACAGGAAAAGAGTATTTTCATTACGTTGAAGTATGGAGCTGCTACACGGATTGCAAAACAGCAGGATTTGCTTAACATCAGGGAGAACGTGGTTGTCTCCATAATTTCCGTCTTTCGGTGCCTGATGGAATAGGGGAATTGGCGGCGATTTTTTTATCCATGTGAGTGTGTGGGTGGGGGGGAGGGGCATGACCCCATTTCAAATAATTTACTTTGTGAAAAATCAAAGTCAAGGGGCGATTTCGCAAATATTGGAGGCACATGTCCCCCGGGATCGCCGCCTATGGGAGGGGGAAGGGTAGGGTACCATCCAAAACTTCAGAATAACATTAATAGGCCCAGTGGGTTATTGCAATGTATACGTTTGAAGTGACTGCCCACACCCTGGGTTCTCCAGTGGCATTTGGGACTAAAATGTATGGCGGGAGATTCGAGGATCTCAAAATTTTATTTTGAAAATAAGCTGTGTAATGCCGTCCTGGCTACTGCAGTTAAAAAAAGAAAAAAAACTCACATAAAAATTTCCCTCTACCCACAACACTTGAGAATCTCTAGCCTATACCCTTTGGGAGGGCAAAGAAAATTCAAAACACCGAGGACACACATATGTTTGTACTTTAAAAGCGCCTGGTTTAATTCTTATCTCTTTAGCTTGCATGTACTAGAATGAATTACTGCCGTGTCGCCTTTTCTATGTACTGGCTTTCCCCCTATGAAGGGAATGAGCAGTGTTCTGCACTTAACAACCTGGCTATGACTCACTTTCAAGTTGCTGCAATGACTCTTGTTACACCCTTCACCTGTGGAGGGTTTACTAACTCAACTGAATGGGGCATAGGGGCGTAGTATCCGCCTTATTGGCAGTGCCATATATTATGGCTCTGCTTATTGGGATGTCTTAATTTATGGGGAGCTGGGAGCCGGAATTCCGTTTGTCTTGGTCAAAATTGAGGAACGTTAGTACTGTTGAAGTTAAAAGTAAGTCTAGTAATGACGGTATTTGTAAACACAAAAGTACCAGTTCCATGATTGCTCTTTCCATGTACTTAGTATAGAAATAATGAATGTTTAGGAGTGTGATAGTATGAATAATTTCATCAGTTGAACATAACGCTCATTTTTCAACGAATGACATTATTCATAGGTCCACTATCACACGAATGGAAAACATTCATTTGTTTTGTATAACACCTAACTTCCTATGTAGTAACCCCAAATTCGATGATTTTTGACCAATCTGCGAAAAAATTATACAGAATCTGTTGGAGAGGATAAAGGTGTATAGTTCTACAGAAAAAAAGATGCCGCCCGTACAGGATAGGGAACTTTGATTTTTTCAAAATGTCGTCCAAAATGGCCGTCGAACGTGGTAAAATGCATAAATCAGTCGATAAAGGTAATATAAGTTCCAAACAAACATATATATATATATATATATATATATATATATATATATCTACAACCATCCCAGATCCTGTACCAAATACATCCCATACTCACAACTTTTGAGGGCAAGAAGGATTTGTTCTGAAGATTCTGATTTTTCCACGGTGACAGCGTCCCAAAATATGGTACCCTTCCTTGAGAAACGTCAGTATCCCACTAAAATCCTCTCTGACGCTCTACATAGAATTCAAGGCATGAACAGAGAGGAGGCGTTGATTAAAAAGACCAACACGTCTACCAATCTATGCATTCCTTTGGTAATTTCTTATCACCCGTCAGTACGCCCCATCATACGTGCCATATACAAGGTGTAGAGACTCTTCGGCAAGACCTCTCCACCCGTGATCTTTTCCCCGAACCTTCCATTACGGCCTTCAGAGTTGAAAAGAATATTGCCAATCATTTATTTCGGGGTTCCCATCCACAACAGCCCACAGAAAACACCATAGGAACATTCCCCTGTAATCGCAGTAGATGCAACACATGCCCAGTAGTTGGCAAAAACACCCTCATCAACATTTTGGGTCCCAACGGTAACAGATTTACTGTTAACCAACATTTTACCTGTACTTCCACTAATGTGGTTTACATTTTATTTTGCGGACGTTGTAACTGTCTGTATGTGGGAGAGACCAAACGTCGCCTCGCTGACCGAGTAACTGTTTGAAATATAATCATCGAAAGTTAGACTCCCATTGGTTTTTAAACAAGTTCATTCCTTTCTTAATGAAGAAATTAGAATGATAATGAAATATTGCAACTTAAAAGTGGCCTAGCAGTCGTTTTGATCAAAAACGGTGAAAAGGTTTCACATGTATCGGATAAACACGTATCTTCAAAGCAGTATATTGACAATGGTCTTTGTTACAGGATTACTGCACTTTGAAAGGAGGATATCTTCATTAAGAAGGAGAGTCAACAAATGTCAAACAATAAGAACAAAATGACCTGCCAATCAAATTCCGTTACTTGAAGAGGATTTAATAGTTTTCAAGTACATATTGTCTGACAGATTTGGTTGAGCAATCTCCATCTCTTACAGCTCCCTGGTTGGATGATTTTTTGCAATAATGGAAAAGAGCAGTACCAAAATACAGGCTTTCAAGTGACTCCTACTTTTCCTACTTTTTCCTACTTTTTGGACCTTTCCCCTTCTTCTCCTGATTTATTACTCAAAATCCTATTTAATTACTACATTTTTGCCTCTCCACAACTCAGAAAATCTAATAAAGAAAATTGCAACATGCTTTCCACACATATAGACTGAGTCCCACAGATCTATCTTAAGTATAAAGTAATTCTTCTACCCTTTAGGTAACTTTCATAGTTACTCCCACAAAATGGCAAAAACTAAATATTGTTATATCTACAACAAAATGCATTGTATGTTTAGTATAGAGGTCCTACAGTGACGTCATAGCACGCGGTTTTGTTGGTCATTTTTGACGGCAAAACAGAACTGGCACCTGTACTTAAGTAATACAGCTGTTTGGTCATTTCTTCTGTTGCCTTTCCAAATCTTGAATTTGTTGAAGTAAAACTTTCTTTCTCTGCTCTTGGAGACATGTGCAACAAGTGATAAGCAATAAATAACAATTTTGGCCAAAAATATTAAACACCAGCGAGGTTAAAGGCGCTTTTAAAACCAGCCTTGCGGGGTAAGTCAAAGTAATAAGGGGCGGTTTTTACCGTCCAGAGAAAATAACCACGTGGTGGAAAATACGTCATCTGCATGACCTCTATATCTTGTAAATGGAATTAAATTTAAATGGATAAGATGACACAATTATTGTACCTTAGAAGTACCAAAACTTTGTTCAGTTTCACACATAAACAGAGACAGCCAGAGACAGAGACATATGTTTGCAATTTACACATAACTCTTGGACAAATATGTTTTACTGGGATGCAAATTGTAAAATTGTAACCAATAAGTAAATGTTAGCTGTTACCTGAGTTAATGAGACAATAAATATGAAACGGTGTAAAATTTTGTAGTGACCTTCCAACAACACAAAACTACCAATGCTGTTCCAAATATGTAACATGTGCACGCGGACGGAAATAGTAGGGTAGCTGGGGAGCTTCCCTCGGAAATCTTGGTATTTGGATGAAATTTTTGCAATTCAAAGGACACTTGTTTATATACCCAAATTTGCAGAAATTGAGGGGTGTGTGGCTTACCTCCTGGGAAGTAAAACATTGTTCCTAGCCCTCTACAGTAAGTGCAAGCAGTACAGTTATAGATTCTCTTGAAAACTTTACAAACAAATGAAAGTATATTTGTGTAAAAAAAGAGGACCTTAGAGGTAATAAGTCAGCTGATTCTTGCTTGTATGTATTTATTCTGGGCTTAAGTTACGTGCGTAGAAAAGTGTTTCATACATAACACAATTACGCTGATAACAATTGGATTCACATACTGCAACTGGCAGTCATGCTAGATGTCAACACCGAAACACTACAAAAATTCTACTTTTGCCCTACTTTTTGCTCTTTAAAATCCTACTTTTCTCCTATTTTACGGAGGATTTTGGTCCTACTTTTTCACCTGGGTCCACTTGAAAGCCTGAAAATATCTTAAAACCATCGTATTTGCTAGATATCTCATTGTTACTTTCTAAAGGTTTATCTTTATTGATAGCTTCAGTGACATTACTGAAAACCCTGTGCAACCCATATGTACTAACATTTAATCCCAACCCTCATAGGCGTAGGCGGGAGCCGGGACAATACGGTCCCCGTTAAAATATGGTAGGGCGAAAGTGTCTCTCCCCAAATTCAAGGATGAAAACCCCTGGTTTTTCCCTTCTGTTAAATTTTTAAAAAATATTTCTGTAAATTTTTCTGAACGTCGCACAATGTGTAGCACCAGACGGCATCTAAGCAGGGAGTTGCAACAGACTACTCCCTGATCTAAGGACCTTTAAATATTCAAATATTTCTCAAAGGAAACAACCCTCCCCTTAGACCCCCCCTCAGGATGGTGGTCCAAATCAACGTTCAGTCCAGCCCCCAGCTTACAGGCTCTGACTACGTCTATTCCAACCCTACCCTCCTCTAAGGACTGAGGATATGTTCTAATTGCCCTTCGGATAGAGAAGTTAATTGGCTACAAGCCCGTAGCCAAGGCGGGCCCAAGGGGAGAACCCCCTTAAAAATTTCTCCCCTTGAAGTCTCGAACTAGTCAGTATCTTGTCTAGCTACGAGCCTGATTGGCTATCCTAGGAGCAGGATTGGGATTGGTTATTACAGCCCTTCTTGATTACTATTTGGGGACTAGTCGAAAAGAGTAACCGAATCTCGATATTGTTCATCTGCGATAAACCTGTCAATAAATAATAAAATCGGCCAGCTAGTAAGCCCGAGCAGGGAGGCAAATAAGGTTCTTACAAAGAAAAAACATGTCAAATTGTAATTTTTATGTTTTGCTTAGAACACATCCACAGGCCCGTAGCCAAGGGGAGCGGCAAGGGGGCGGAGGCCCCCTGAAAAATTTTTCGCCCCCTAGAAAGTTTCTTCTTGCCTTTGACTTAATTTATTTTTACACATTTGGCCCACCCTGAAAAATTTTCGCCCCCTTCGGTACCTTTTCTGGCTACGGGCCTGTACATCCAACGTTACGTCATATGTAGATGGTTAATTGCTTCATTGTAATGCAAACAATTTTGCATGTAATAACCCAGAGCTTCTTGAACTCATAAGAACGTTGCTCATGGACCCCACCGGTGCCCTAAGGTGGGCAATCTTCATCAATCTTCATCACGCCACACGGGAAGTGCTTTGTACTCTAGTCGCATCTAATTCGGTGCTGAATTTGGGTCTTTTTTTAGTTTGCTACATTTGGGCCCCTATATTCAAACAGAGATTCCTGTCCCTGCAGGACGCCTGTGATATGAACACTTTGACTTTCACTTCCGGAGTGGTTAAACTTCTAGGGAAGGGCCCCTTCAAAGTCAAGTCTGTATTGAAGGTCACAGTAGCATCTTACTGTTGCACTTATTTATACAGTACGACAATAGAAGGATGTTTTCAATTCGTATCTTAAACTAGAGCAATGCAGGAAGTATCGGTGGTGGCAGTTACACCTTGTTTTGAACAAACTTTCCAGAACTCGTGCTTGTTTACTACTTTGTAGCTTTGCAAGGTAATACGTACGAAAAATTTGGCAGGTACCTAGTCGGTCGGAGATCAAACTTTTCAAGTTGTAATGGAAAGACCCACAACTCTTACTAAGTGAGGGTGTTATGTGTGTTAACGTAACGGAACGTTATGTCACTTTTCCTCAAGTTGCAAACGAGTAAAAAGTGAAGCCTGTGGTGATGAAGAACACTCGGCACTCAGATGTGGATTTGCCGTTTGGTGATTTGGTGGGGGAAGGGGCACGATAAGGAGGGGGCACGGTAAGGTAGCAACCCTAAGCCCCCACAAATGTAACACCGGGGGCGGGAAGTCACAACATATTTGACGCAATAGACATACTTGATTGACCGAGTTTCAGTGCTGATTGTATTTATGGTACATCTGACTTCATCAGTTGCATATATAGCGCTGCGAACAAACTCCTTCACGAATCCTTAAAAGAACCTGTATTTATTGAGCGCAAAATTGATCACTTCATTGAGTGGCGAAATGAAACAAAACTATCTGAAGATGAAAGAAATGTTCCTGCCTGAAAAATCTGGACAGCTGGAGCTTGGTCACGACCCTACAGCAAATCCCGGCTCCGCTCCTTAGCCGCTTATGGTCTTTTAGACTCAACCAGCAAAATGACGATAGGTTGTCTGCTCGGCTGCCAGTCAAGTCGCCCCCTAGCAAAGTCGCCCCCTCAGTTAAAAAAAAGTCGTCCCCGCAAGATTCATTTTCAAAAGTAATTAAGTAAAGACAATAATAGATGAAAAGATCATCATGTTTAATTAGCCCTAGGCCTATCAAGTGCCTTCGCACTTCTGTTGCTTTTTTTTTAACGTCATTATCACCTTCAGTGCTAGGCCTACAATGTTTTTAAAACTAACATCTTTGCGAAAAAATTTTGGAAGTTGTTTTATTTTAAAGCTTGAAAAAATAAGTCCTGTAATTTTAATTCCAAATGTTAAGGTTCAGTTAGAGGTAAATTTGCCCACAATTCTTTGAAAAGTATGTCGCGCTAATGTCGATCAGTTTCGTACAAAAATGTGGGAGCACGTACGTACGTACGTAAGTACAGTAGGTACGGGAGCATAGTGTGTGATTAATACATGTATTACTGTACGTACCTACTGTAGTATGATCGAGGCATCCGTAAGTACAGTACAAAATGATGCATGAACGTAGACTGAAAGATTATCTTTTTATCTATTAATATTTTCTTTACTTAAATCCTTTTTGAAATGTAATTTTGCCTGAGGCGACTTAATACGAATTTGTGGAGGGGCGACTTTTTCAAGGGGAAAGACTTTGTCAGGGGGCAACTTTGCCAGGAGGCGAGTTTGTAAGGGGCGAGTTTGTTAAGGGGCGAGTTTGTTAAGGGGTGACTTTGTTGGCCGTGGGGGCCACTTTGTAAGGGGCGACTTTGAGACGGGCGACTATGCTAGGGGCGACTTGACTGATCCCCGTCTGCTCCACCCTTTTCCGTGTTCAAGGTCTCCTGAACTTTCAATTTTACTGCAGTAAATACTTATAGTTTTCAGTCAAAACTTACTGACACTAAAACTGTTACGACTGTTACAACTTTCCGGGAAATTTCCTTAATCTATGTGAGGAGTTGTATGCCACTTTTGTGACCATAATGTGGGGACAAGTTATATCGTGTTCATGGACACCTGGTATATTGTTGCTCTTCTGCTTTATAATGAGTACAATGACCGTTTACAATGAACATAAAAAAGGACATACGTCAGCAGTGTTGCACTTTATAAATGGGTTTCTCATAGTATATACAAGTAAGCAGCAGCGGTGATTGCGACAGCGGATGTCAAATTTGATACAATTTCATCATTACAAAAGGTAAAAGTAATAAACACTTTTCCCGTTTGAAATTTGTGTCAGAAGTGATTAAAGATCGAGTTGGCTTGGTGGTTGAGTGTACTGGCTTGCGCTGTTTAAGGCGGTACTAAAAAATTCTTTTTGGACTCAAAAAGTTTCCTTGATCAGCATAGCTGTTTGCCGTGATGTCGAGGGGATCAATATTGAAGTACTACCTCGGTAGTAACTTCCATGGTTTAGAGTGGTGAAGTAAAATTTGGTATCATGTTGTCCGTCCCAGGAAATTGTCCGACTCAGAGAGTTGCCCGATTCAGAAGTCGTCCACTTTGCTTGGTTGAATGAGATATGCAGTCACCCCAGATTGAATTAATTTCCCCTGGCTTCAGGCTAATTTGTGAATGGCTCTTACCAGTCATACTCGTGAAACTATTTGTGTACCTGAAATGTTAAACATTAGAGAATTCGCTCACTTGAAAGGTGGACAAACTTGTTCAATCTGTCCTTGAAGTCTCTCCCTGTTTTACAACTGACAAAAAGCCACATTCTTGCAGATTACATGGTCCAGTGACCGCCTATACTTCTAAGGGAATCTGAACTCCCAGTCTTTTGTCGGGTTGTGAATACCTGGTAGACATTTCAAGGACAATAATTTGTTGTTTGCGGTTCTCCATTGTTAAAAAATCGGGAAAAGTCGTGACGCTATCGGCCAAGTCATGACGTCCACTTTCAAGGGGCAGATTTATCTAATGATTCTTCATAACCCCTTTAACTTAAGCACATGGTAGCTACATTTTCATTTTGAAACATAATGAGAGGTTACAGAGGTCTTTATTAGAGAAATAAGAGGAGATTTGATAGGTTAATTGATATTTTAAAGCAAATTATGCATGATGAAACTGTTCTTCTTAAGGTTTGTTACATCCTCCTTCTCTGCCTGATTACATCTTATCGCCTCAGGGAGGAAATGAAGCACACTACATAGACACCTGATACAGTCAGCTTTCACATTTGAGTAACTGATTGGCAGTACTTGATCTACCAAAATACACAAACAAGTTACGTAATAGGTTTAAGCCAGCAGGCTAGTCAAGTATGTGTTAATTGGTTTTTTACGCAGTGTGAGCAAAATGATAGAAAATATCGCTTGAAGGCACAGATCAGGTAACGAGGTCTGATACCTGATATACCCCATGCCACCTTTGATCTGATGAGGTGTATTTGAATTTTTAAGAAGGACCATCACGGCATGCACACTGTCGTCACAATGAAAGGTAGATTCCAATTCGTCTACTTTCTGCGTGCAATCGCACAAGCGTTTACAACACCTAACGTACACGCATGTGTTCTTGCGCATGCTCTATGCCAACCAATGCCAACCAGTGACGTAATCGTGAATAGCCTAATAGGAGGAAACTTTGAAACTTGATCTTGCAATTCGGTTCATAATATGTTTTAGTCAATGTTTAGAAAGTTTAACAATCACTGAATTTTACTACTTTACATCATTCCTGATAAAGCATTTTCTTCAGTATTTGTGTTTGAATCTTCTTCTGGTTTTAATGTGGTGATATGTGACAATTTGCTTCTAGAGTTTTATTTGCCGACTGAGAATAAGAGCTTTGCAACATTATTGTAGCTTCAAATGAGAACAAGCTATAAGAGCTATGCAATGAGAATAGAATAGAGACATACATACCATGAGCTGTAAGTTGAAGAGTGTAGTAAGGATAAACTAAGGATATATCTGTTTGTGTGATATGTTGATATGTAAAGTGAATTTGAAAAGAATGTATAATGTAATGAAATGTAAAGTGGACCTCTGTTGAGAGCAGTTCATATAATAACCAGAAAAAATCATACTATATCTGAGTGGAAATAAAAATTTGATGAATACAAGCAAAGAAATCTTTGAAATGCTTTTTGTCTTTTGGGGCCTCTTTTACTCTATGTCAGGCAATGATATTAATCAGAAGGACGGTATTACAGCAGTGTGAGGAACCAGCAGATGTGTAAATATCAAGGTGCGTAGGAAGCGGGGGCTGGGGGCGAAAGCCCCCAGCGAAATTTGTGGGGCTGAAGTATGCTTTACCCCCCCCCCTCCCACTTTCGAAGCACGAAAACCCGTTAGTCGTCTCTTCTGTAAGAAATGTCAATAAGCGCAGTACTTTACCTTAGAATTTGTCCAAAATAATGCACCAGATTGCATCTAAGGACCCTCAAATATCAAAAGATTTTCCAAAGGACTAACAAATTTCGAAAATGTGCAGTAATATATCTTTACATTTGTCCAAAATAATGTACCAAATTGCATCTTGGAACCCACAAATATCACAAAATTTTCCAAAGGACTAAATAAAGTCGAAATTTTTAAGTAATTTACCTTAAAATTCCCTTAAAAAAATTCCCAAGGGCTAAAGAATGTCAAAAAGTGCAGTAATTTACCTTTACATTTGTCCAAAATAATGCACCAAATTGCATCTTGGGACCCACGAATATCACAAAATTTTCCAAAGGACTAAGAAATACTTAAAATGTGCATTAATTTACCTAAAAAATTTTAAAAAATGATGCACCAAATTGCATCTAAGGACTTTCAAATATTAAAATTTTCCAAAGGAGTAAGAAAAGTAAAAAAGTTGCATTGATTTACCTTAAAATTTTTCCAAAATGATATACCAAATTGCAACTTAGGACCCTAAAATATCAAAAAAAGTTTCCAAAGTACTAAGAAATGTCAAAAATGTGCATTAATTTACCTTTATATTTTTCCAAAATGATGCACCAAATTGCATCTAAGGATCCTAGAATATCAAAAAATTTTCTAAAGGGGAAGGGGACACCCCCTCCCCTCAGATCCCTCCCCAGGACGGCGATTCGAAACAAGGTTCAGCCCCCCAGTCTTGAACAGCTTCCTACGCCGGTGGTTAATATATCACAGATGAAGCAAGTAATGGATAAAATAGTCCAAACATTGCATAAGTGGTAGGCACCCTTTCATTAGAATTTACTCATTTGTGGTGGAAATCTTCTTGTGAATGACCATCTTTTGGGTAAAATGGGGAATCTTTTAACCATTTATTGGGTAAAACGTGGGATCATTTTTCCATCTATTGGCTAAAAGCACAGTTGGGTAAAATTGTTGGGCAATTATTGTTACCTATTTCATGGGTAGAACATGTACACAACTCAGTTCGGAAGGCTTTTACCCAATAAAAAGGGAGGTGGCATACGAGCCCATCGGTTGGGTAAAATATTGGCCATGTTGGGTAAACTTTTACCCATTTTTTATTGTTTATAAAGGCAATATAAGTCTATCTAGTTATGTTTACTTTTAAGTAAAAAGGAGGAAGTTACAAACTATAAAATTGAACCAAATTCTCTAAATTGATTGAACAGCTTTTCTTTCAAGATGGAGAAAGAGAAGGGGAGAGAAAAATTTGCAAGCACAAAATATGTTAACATTCAAACTAGCATTGCCCGTGCAGTTGCCCTCTAATTGGGTGCCAGGAAGAGACTTTTCTGATGCATAGTCAGGCAGATCAAATATTGTATACTGAAAATTTTGAGAAGAAAAGAACAACATTTAGACTGTCATTTAGGCTTCGGTAGTTTTCAACAGTCTTCCTAAGTTGACTTCTGAGAAGAAAGGATGATGACATGTATTCTGCGATTTTCCTGTCTTACTTTCAGCCACAGAGACATGACTCAGTGGTAAAGCATACGATATGACGTGACTAACAATTGAGAACATTTCAAGTTGACTTCTGACTTTATGGTTGAAGTCATTCTCTCCAGTGTCTTCCAAAAGACTCAGAACAGTGAATGCTTAAAAAAAACTTTTTTTAAATTCAATCACTAATGAGTGACCTGACATTATCGAAAAGTTAGTCTATTTCGTTTAAACTAACAACCAGTATTACGTACAAACCAACACGACTTAATGAAAAGGTCTCGTTAATGCATGGAGGTGTTATGGAATAAAAGCTTCATGGTATTAGTGCAGAGATATTGTTAACATTACAAAAATATAGATTGAATTTCAAAAACAATGAATGTTTACGTACCTTCAACTGCTGAATAACGTCTACTCACGGAGTCTAATCTTTAATGACACAGGTTGCACAAAGCTCCCCGTCTAATACCCTCAATATCCAAAAGAAAATTAATAAAACATTAGGCTACATTTACTAGCGATATCAATCATCTTCAGAGACTTTGCTCTCACTAATCTGAAAAGACAAACATGCTGAAGTGGCCAACACTATTCACTTACTCTTCACAATGACCTCTGTCTTACGGGATCATCAACTCAATGTTGTAAAACTTAACTGTCTCATTGTTTCGATTTGCAAACAGTTATTATACCGGTATGTTATCTGAGGGATCTTTTGCATTACCATTGTAAAGATTTCTAGCTTAATTGGTTGCCAGGGTTATCTTGATAGAGTACGGTACCACAATTGAAGAACTGATATATATCTGCACTAACATGACACAGCTTAAATTAATATTCTTCGACGACTATGATCGTTCTGTAGTGCCTGGGCCCCCTTTGTTATGTCTTTTTTTTCTATTTTTACATTGCTTGTTTTAAGTTATTGTTAAATAAGTGTTAAGCGTTTGATGATATTACCGTTATAACAAAAAAAAAAATTGTTTTGTTACAGACGTTAGCCGATGGAAAAACAATGACAAAGGGCGAAAAGGGTGGTAGCGGGGAGACAGCAGCAATTCTTGAGAGTACGGGGAGAAACCTCTTTTGGTCCGAGCACTCTCGAGTATACTTAAATTTGATACTGCTTGCCAATAAACCAACATGTTTTTCGATGTATTCACAATTTGGTCCTGTACATTACTTTCAAAGAGCCCTAATTTATATTGCCAAAGTATTTTGGTAGTATTTCATATATATATACATATATATATATATATATGAATAGGGATTTAGGGATAATCAGAGATTACTCCTTCTACAAGCCCCGATTAATCTGACTGCCTAGCTTTTACTTGTAGACTTTCTCATTGCTAGCCTTTTC
>WURT03322065.1:0-24472 GCA_009936505.3 Holothuria glaberrima | reverse complement strand
ACATATATATATATATATATATATATATACTAGAGCCTTCTTTTCTGAAATTTAAATTTTGTACTGACAAAACATACATGAGGAATACATTGTAAAGAAGTCCATTTTTAATCCATGGCAGCCATGGCACCTCGGTTTACAGCTTCATTTCAGTGTTGTTTGTTCTTTTTTACAATGTACTCCTAAATTATCATTAGTACTTTAAATGGTTATTGTATGATGAATTTTTTTATACGACTCATCTTAATCTGCTTTTATTGCTGATTGAAATGAATAGAGAAAAAACAATTTTTGTTGTTTCCTTCATCTCATCCGTCTCCCAATGTTGCAACCCCCTCCCCATACCTCCCCTGAAGGAAATTATTGTCGGTTGCTCATTTTAATTCTTGAAATATATTTTGGCTCCCTTAATGTGTTCTCATACATCTGCATTTTATAAAGTTAAAAATTTGTTAAGTCTCTGTGCTTGTACCTATTGCACTACATGCATGCAGGGTGCGGATTTCCAACGTACTGCAGCAAGTAACTTCAAAACTTATTGCCGTTCAAAGGAATTCTTTTCATTTCCCCTAATAAAATGAATAGGTAAACTGCGTATTTACCCTGTTGCTTTTGTTAACAACTTATGGGACTCTGGGTAACAAATCGATCCTCATAATAAGGTATTTTACACTGCTTGCGACTGATGTTCTCGTGGCTGCCTTGAAATAACTGGCAGTAATTCATCCTGACCGGAACTGATATCAAGAGGATGGTCAAAAATGGTTTCTTGTTTCCTCCCCGATGGCAGATGTCTGAACTTAGGGAGGTCAAACAAGAAATAACCTTTTAGCATAAGGTGATGTATACTATATTATAACGAAAATAAAGAAAAGAGCGGATATATCTGCGACTACTTGCAATGTGGGGGGGGGGTGAAAATATCGGGGGTCAGAAAATGAAAGCCTAATAAAGCATACAATCAATTCTATGTACTTCTGTGGTATAGCATGCATGACATCAGGCTTGATGTTTCAACCCCCTGTCAATATTCAATGCCCCCAACACATAACTGCCTCATGTACCACTGTTAATCTGTTACTTTGACCAGATTTTACTCCTAAATTCGCTGAATATTTTTTAAGGAAATCAAGCACAAACGAGGATATTTTCATGGGACGGGCGATGGCAAGGGATGAAAATGGCACAATCATCAACATTAATAAAGAATATTCAAAACGCAATTGATTTTTGTTTGGGCGTTCCCTCGTTCCTTAGTTCAACTGCCCTCGAAGGAAATTGTTGCTGTGTACTTATTGTAGAACCTACACAGCATAGTTTCGATTGTGAAACTTATTTTGAAAAGCAGCTGTTCAATTGTATGCTTATTGTTTAGTTTGATTTAAAAACCTTAAATAACAAAACTAATGCCTCGTAATATCAACAGAACTGATAACATTTTGGTCTTTCAAAACAAGATCTTTAAATTGTGCATTACAGTGTTCACCAGAGTACAAGCGATTGATGGGCTCTGGTAGGCGGAGCTCTGGCAAGAAGTCAGTGGCATGTGGTTCTGTTACAGTTAGAACAATAGATTTCTATCCAGATTGCTGAAAGCTTTCATAGAGGGCTTTAAACCTGGTTTTCGGGAGAGCTGTCTTTACGTGTTGACTAGCTCTTTATCTGAAGCTTAAATTCCTTCCTTTTGTTGGCTGGGCTTCGAAAATCAATGTTGGCGGCCACAGCATACTGAACACTTTTTGTGATGACGCAAGCCAACTGCATGCAACCGACATGCAAGATAATTCACCCTTTCTTATACGAGTATGGTGTCCATGGAAAACAGAATGGTAGCGATGGGTGAGCACGCTTTCCCAACACCTGCCATGCATGGTCGGTGTACTCATACCACCTCCCTCGTCTTCCTTTAGGAATATCCAAACGGGGCAGCTGTGAAACGTTTAGACGCTGAGAATGTGTCAACTGCAAAGAAAGTGAACATTTTGTAGTGTTGAAGCCATGGGCGTAAGAAGCTGTTCCAGACTGGGGGGATGAATGTTGTCTTCCGATAGGAGCCCTTGGTAGGGTCAGTTAGTTTAGATGCAATTTAGTGCAACATATTAGACAAATTTTAAGGTTAATTGCTGCAAATATTTGACATTCCAATAAAGGAGTTACCATCCTTGGATCGTGGGCCAGGGAGGCAGAAGCATATTTCCCAAGGACTACATTTTTTACTAGCGGTTTTGTTCTGCCCAACCACACTTTTGATTGAGAACCACACCCCCCCGGCTCCCTGCTGCCAATGTAGCTTCTATAAAAGAGCAGAACCATGACCCAACTATTTATATTGTAAGTAGGATTGTGTTTTGACGAAGAACCACTAATTATCAAGTTTGTTTTACTGTAAGCCTGTCCTTGTTCTCATTTGTATAGACTAGCAGCAACACTGTTAGTGTTGTTCAGCTCGTAGGTTCAACTTACGCTTAAGTTAGGCTAATTGTATTCCATGGACTTAGTTAAGCCCAGGGTATAACTTAAGACTTATTATTTAAACATTAACATTGGGCCTAAGCAAAAGGAAGGCTGAACCTATAGGCTATAAATTGTTATACTGTACTTAACTTATAACAATGTAAACACCGCGATTTGAGGATTTCTGTACCAAAACTTCCTTTACAAAGCCAGCTACAAAATAATTTTACCCTTCTAAACTTTTGTAGGCTTTGAGTGTCTGGTAACTGTACCCCGATGAAGAGTGTAGAAGATAGTTATCATCTAGGTGTTGCAGATCCGGTACGCTTGTCGCAGTAGTGAACTCCACAAACATCGATCTTGGCATAAGATGTATGTCGATTGTACATCCCATTAATCCAAGTTTTTCAATTTTTATTTCTGTCTTATTCTCCAGAGGAGTCACAGATAGATACGGAGTGTACACACGTTCTATTTTATACATAAATTTCGAGTAAGAATAATTTTATTGATTAACAGTCCTCTTTAGTCGAAGAGGTTCAATTTAAACCTTTCTGTTTTAAGTCTTAAACTCTGAGTCAGAGTCCAAGCCGCATTATGTAATCATGTTGCTCAAATCCGAGTTTTTGGCACAACTATCCTTTTAATGTTAAACCAAACTATCAACCAAAAAGATTTACATAAAGCTCAGAATAACACAAGTCTTGCCTTTGGAAGTTGAATTCAGGGATGCATTGAAGTGTGAACAGAGTTTTGGTTTAATCTGCAGTATTGTCACGGGGATATACAGTCACGCATTTCGTTGTATCACGCAACTGACGTCTGACATGGGAAGCTGCCACGCATGTAAATAACACGGGTCAGTGGTTCTTTTATTCTTTATGTACCCCAAACATAAGTTCATTATGAATATATCGGCAGTAGCTATTTCATGTGTGTAAAACACTGCATTATCTTTTCCTATAAAGCTCTGGCGTTAGTATACACAACAATTCCAGTCATCAGGTTCACGCAAGTAGTAATTGGAAGGCTATTGTTATATTCTGAAAGCGACAAATTATTCAAGGACGTTTATTACCATAATTCAATTCTTGGAAGAATATTTTGCCTGGATGCTTTGGCTTTAATTCATTCTATTGTAACAGCCTACAGGTAAGATTTATATTTCCTCTTCAAAGAGAAGTAGTTCTGAAAAACGAATACATCTTCAAAGATTAAAGACTAAAAAGTGGTTAGCTAACAACTTCCATAGGGTGATTCCCACCCGACGACAATTCCTAGCTGAAGAATTCTCCCGGATAACTCCCACTTAGGACGAATCCAAATTTTCCGTTGGGTTAAGTGTATGAGGGGTAATTTTTATCAGTGGGCATTGTTTTGTGAGAATGTCGGGGATGTGAATTGCGGTGTTAAATTGTCCGTAGGAAATTTTGCGGGAGATTAACTCCTTTTTTATTACGATTTGATTTATTTTAAATTTGTGTATCATGATTTGTTAAAGCATGAAAAGCTAGAGATTCGAAATAAAAGCAGGGATCAGTTTACTAACTTTGTGACGCTCAGACCGGTAGCATTAACATGCCACCGTGAACCAGGCGAAAAATGGATGCCTGACACGAGTATTATAACAAATTTAGAACAATATCATACACCAAAATTGCTGCAAGATATTTGAGGGAGTAGTCAACTAAGATTGTAAAGCATGGTGCTTAAGGAATGATCTGCATATAAGACCAGACCATTAATCTTAGAGAAAGCAACAGGGGCCAGATAAAAGTTTCATCTAATCGTCTCATTCAGTTTTGATTTCTTAGTTAAATTCTTAACGTCATAAATACTTTATTCAATATGATAAAATAAGTGGCAGCTTCAAACCATATAGAAAGTGTAGTGCACTAGTATGTTATATGATAGCCTTTCAGCGTTTGATATAAACCGTCCAAGAGAAATGGACGGGGGTCTGAACTGTGAATCCAAATCGGTGTTATAATAAAAGTTGTTCAATGCCGTACTTCGTCGTGCTGAACATGGAAATACGCATCGACACGTTTTCGAAATTCACTCCAAATAAAGCGATACTTCACTCTGATGGAATGAAATATCGCTGTATTTGGAGTGAACTTTTAATCTACCCCGGGTGAAATTCACCCTTTCTAGGAGTGGTCCCAAAGTACACTCTTCTTCGGAGTGATTTTCACTCTTTTGCATTTAGAGTGTAAGGATAATAATTATATAACTTTACTTCATAGGCTAATATCCGCCTATTTCAATTCCTATGCCTTAAAAGTTGTGAGCCGGACAACTTAGGTCCTTGCCAAACCCGACCAAAAACGACAACAGGGATCATAAGGTGGTGTTACAAAAATAAGGAGTATAAGGAATTGAATCGATATTTCTTTTATACCATATACTAGAATTATCTGCTCGTCTAGCGCTTGCAACGAAATTAGTCTTACCAGGCATCTTCCCCCACTTTTCTCATTTGTTGCTGACGATATGAAGGAAATATATATTGCCATAAATTGAGTGCACCTTAAGCTACGCAAAACCCAAAACATCACATACAAGGTCTTCTTTTTAAAAATTTCCCAAGCGATGGCCTGTATTCGCCGCCATAGATGTACCTTCAATGCTACAATGTAAGGGCTCTCCATAAGTAACATAGGCTGGTAGAAATTTGTCAAAATATTAATTCCTACTCGGCAAAATGAGCGGAATAATCGTGTTACACCTTACTGCAAACCTTAACGTGACCCATCGTCCCCACTGACAACCCCCTCCAAGAATACTGAACCGTACATTAGTCCGGGTAAAACCAAAAAAGGGGGCAAAAGTACTAGTTTTTACTTCTGTGGTCTGCTTCTTCTACCTTTAAAGACATTTGCAGAAAGTTAAATGCCTCATTCTGAAAGTACCTTAGAGCCTCGGTAGGCTAACCCTCAGAATGAAACCTGTGCGATGTCCCTGGACCCATCAGGGACGCTAGAACGGATCCCTTGGTGCAACGCCAGGGGAGTGCTTCGCGTAACCGAGGAGCCTTCTCCGAGCATAGATCGTCATGTTGGTGTGTTCCCTTCCTTCGGCTACACGTTGTGCCCCCAATACCCCTCCGGCTCCCACTTCGAAAAGTCTGGAGATGCCACTGGTAAACATTCCCCATCCACGACAACACAATGAGGTATTTTTAACATTAAATAGTGTTATATGTCACAGTTGGAAGATTTTACCCTTTTCATTATTTTTCACTGCCTCCACTCTCTTACCTTTGTCACAGAGGTCTACGCAAATCTGCACAACCACGAAGTTTCCGTCAAACCGCCAGTGAATTATAAGTTGGTTTGCTCTAGAATATCAATGTTTTTCGGCAACTCATTTGTGTGTATCGACCTCAATGTAACAATTTTAACATTGCGACCAGTGCAACTTAGATTCAGTTTTATTGCTACATTTTCCCCAGTTTGATTCACTTGACCACGGAACGTCTGTGATCAGTTTCGTGCATAGGCGGACTGGCCGTTGTGGCGATGGGGCGATCGCTGCATGGGCCGCTCGGTTCACGGCTGCCTTGGGCCGGATGCCAAGAAAAAAGAAAGAGAGAAAAACGAGAGAAGGGAGGAGGGAGGAGGGAGAGATGGGAAAAAATTAAGGAAGGAAAGTGAAAAGACAGAAAGTGTAAAAGATGGGAAGGGGGTGGAACACAGGATCGTAATGCAGTGTCCACGGGAACTTGTTGTGATCTGAGGGCCCATAGCTCCCTATAATAATCCCCTGCCTCAAGGGTGGCCCCTGTAAGACTTTTGGGATAATCATCGGAAATGATCATAGAAACCGCGAGATTTACACTAAACAATGTTCCGGTTTGAGAGTCAGGGCTGGCGTTAGAAATGCTGGATAACCTCAACACTAGCTAGCCGGTTGGGGCATCTACAAGTTTCTCATCAGGTTCTACATATCAAAGGGCCACAGCTTCTTTCTCAATGATCCCTGTTCACTAACAAGTCGGCTCAGGGAAAATAAGTGTTTAGTAACTTGAAAACATTGTGCTTCTCGTGTGGGGTCATGACAGATTTAATTTTTCTAAAAAAATCCCAGGCAATCAAAATTTCAGAATTTTCCCTAGGCAAGAACCCCTTAGAAAACTGAACCGACGTTAGGAAGTTTCTAACGTCCACCTTACAGTGGTCATAGACTAAATTTTAAATAAGACAAGTTAGCTGAGATGACTTCTTGTGTGATTAGGTTGTCAACATGTGTACTATTTCAGTGGCGAAGGTACGAGGGAGTGGGGTGTACGCGCCCTTCACTTTCTGAAAATTTCCAAACGTTTTCCTCAAATGAGCCCCATACGCGTTTAAGCTACATATTTCTGTTGGGGTGGGGTGGGGTGAGGGGTGTGTTTCGACTGAGTGATGGATTTTTTAATCAGTTTCTATCATAATTTGTTCCGAAACTTTCGAAATTTCATAAATCTTCCGTAAACCATCAAAAATTTTGAGCGCGCTTCGCGCATTCCGAAAAAGACCTCATCGCTGTGCTTCATATCAATGTACCGTCTCAGACGTATTTGCACTATTCATTTGAGAGGGCTTTTAGGCCGATTGTTCGTGTCCTTAGGAGTGATTATACTGGAGCACAGCATTGCAAGAAAGCGAAACATGGGAATTTAAGATTAAACATATGTCATGAAGATTGAAAATTTTTACGAATAATCAGGAAAAAGACTAGCCGTGTAATTGTCAGACAAAATTCATTAGGGAATTGAGAGTTCCTCAGTGCATTTTCTATATGGGATTTTTGTTACAGAAAATATTTCTAATGCAAAATTTCGGCGCGCTTTGGGCGCATTCGTCCTGGTTCGCACTCCACATCTCATGACCACATGGTTATAATATTCGGACCAATACCCTCTTCCGAAAAACAGAGGTAGGCCTACATCTCCAACCTTTGTACAGTAATGGTAACGCATGAACGGTGGAACCTAGAGTAATCTTATATCACTTGTAGCCTATTCAGTAACATTTGTAGCGTGATGTGAAAGATTGGTTGTCTGCATTTGTCGCATGGGTGGCATGCCAAGGACTCAAGATCATTAATCAATAGGAGTTTCTAGGGATGTAATTAATGTAGTTCAAACATGTGCCAAGGGTAGCACCATTCTGCATCTAAGTCACTTAAGGCAAACAAAAGTTTATCGAAGGAAGGAATCGCCAGCCATCCACTAAGATAACATAGCATTATTTTACAACCAAAAATAAAGATTCACTGAAATATGCGTATCTTTCAACATTTGATCAGTTCGAAAATTTGCCAAAAATAGCACCAATTTACATCTAAGCCACCTTAAACGAACAAAAATTTCTCAAAGGGGAGTGGGACACCTCCCCTCAGACCCTCCCGTAGGACGAAAGCCGGGATATAACCATTCCAGGTACGCATATACTCCATTTACACTGACTATGGGGGATTTTATCCTGGGCATTTCAACATAATTTATTGTTCCCCCAATCACCAACTACTGGTGGCCCCAGTAGTTGACCACTAAAGTGGCCAATTCTAGCTAAACGACAACTACATAACCTTTACCCTCAAATCGCTGACCACATGTTATGATCATCAATCTGTATTCAAAGAAACATTTCGCCCTCGTGATTCCAAAATAACCCCTAGTTGACCTTTCATTTTAATACCTAAGTAGTTTTGCCCCTTTAAAATCCTCTTTAATGAAATGTTCCATGTTCAATGGTCTTGGGAAGTGTCATTTCCTGGGATCTGGCAAGTATTTTTGTCCAAAATGTCCTAATGCTACGCGCCAACAGATGGTGGCGCTCCGCTAAGATAGTTTTAAAGGGCCGCTCACTGCAATTTGCCGCAGCCGCGTAAAACTCCCAGTCCGCACCTTGTTTGTTTCGTGCCCAAGAAAGGCGTGTGACCTTTTCGAGGCTCTGCGAACTTTGAACATTTGTTTAGAGTAGAGTGCAGCAAACTCATCACTGGATGAGTTTCAGTTTAAATTGTGTTCATTTTCACCTGTGTTCATTTGAATCTATGTCCATTTTGGTTTCTGTTTTATTGGATAAATTTATGCTATGGAGAGGTCTTAGTTTAACAAATTTCGTCTTAGCTTCGCTAAAAACTTATGCAATTTTAACAACTTTTGATTACACACTCTTAAAACTTTCAAAAACTGCAGTTGTAAGATTCATTGATAAAGAACTTTATTTTCCACTGGTCTTCGCCTGAACAAATTTAATTAGAGGCCTTTATCAAATAACAATAATTTCGGTTAATGATGCCTGTGAGCACAGGATACAAATTTGTAGGCCGACAAACCAAGCACCACATTTTGTAATATACCACATTAACAAAGACTAAAATAGACTGGTCGGTAAATACTTCTTCTGATGCATGCATCCTGTAGTTCAGGTGTTTGGCATTAATGTTTATGACATTGAACACGTACCAACTTATCAGTATTTGCCAACACTTTACGGTAAATAAAACCAAATTTGATCTTTACATCATAAAACTACGACCAAATTATTGTCTTCCGGAACCAATCCATGCTTTTGCCGTATGGTAGACTACCCAGCAAACACCAAAACGTTTTCTAAACGTTCTACAAACGTAACTTGTTTCGTTTTGAAAACGTTTCTTGGAAACGATTTAAGGATTTTTTTGTGGACTTTTGCTACGATTTCAAAACGTGTTTCACATCCGTTTCAACCACGTGTTCTCTACGTAAATAACGGGAATAAAACAATGTGAACACGTTCCCTAGAAACGTTTTCAGGACGTTTTCTGTGAGCTGTTTTAAAACGTGTTTCACAAACGTATTAAACACGTGTTCTTGACGTAAGTAACGGGAATCGCACTAGATGAATACGTTTTCTGAAAACGTTTTCAGAACTTGTTTGGGGGACTTTTTGGACGTCTTTAAAACGCGTTTCTAATACGTTTTAAACACGTTTCTAGACGTAAATAACGGGAGCAAAA
Organism: Holothuria glaberrima; assembly: GCA_009936505.3. NCBI lineage: Eukaryota > Metazoa > Echinodermata > Holothuroidea > Aspidochirotida > Holothuriidae > Holothuria > Holothuria glaberrima. Next base: position 15,025 of record WURT03322065.1, on the reverse strand, counting down.
CAATTTTAAAACGCTTTGCAAAAACGTTTCCTTGAAGTACTTTTTGGACTTTTTGGACGTCTTTGAAACGTGTTTCTAATAGTCTTAAACACGTTTCTTGGCGTAAATAACGGAAGCAAAACATTTTTAAAACGTTTTGAAAAAAACGTTTTCTGGACGTATTTTCGTGGACTTTTTGGACGCTTTCAAAACGTGTTTAAAATACGTTTTAAACACGAATAAACGCGTAAATAACGGAAACGATACGCAAATGTTCTACAAAATGTTAAGAGGTCGTCTACTAGGGGCCCTTTTTTGAAACATGATTTTAAGACGTGGTAAACACGTATTTTATGCGTATATAACGGATATAACGGTCCGCAAAATGTCTAAGATACGCACAGTTCATCCCATAACCGCCTAGTACAAGGTCTGCTGGTAAGCAAACATGCTGACGAATCTAATACAACATTTGATGCGAGCAAATTAATTTCTGTGAACTAAAACAATTACATAAAAGGAGCAGAAGTAAAACCTTTCTGTGCTGTAAATATGAACATATGTTCCCTGTTATAGAAAACCACTTGACCACTTCTATATGCCTTAACGTAGAGCAATAAAAAGAAAAGAAACCATTTTATTGTTTGTAAGCAACTGCACATGCTATTCAAAATACTAATTTTTACGGCTTTACTCAGGATGGAAATGCTGTGCATGCAAGGTGCTAGTGTATGGCACATAAAATGATGCTAAAAGGTGAATCCAAGAGTGTGCTTTTGATAATCCAGTCATAAAAAGAGATTCACCAAGCCTCCAAAGCTCATGTTTAAGAAAAAAAAGAAAAGAGAGGTTTTCTTTTAGGGAAGGGCTGACCTACTGCAAATTTTAGTTTTACCAATCCTGACTTCCAAATAAGTTGATTCTGCTTACAGTAGTTGATCACACAGCTGCCCTTGATGAATACTACCAAGCATACAGTATTGCAAGTGGCGATACAACCCTGGAAAAGAATAATTTGTTTATACGTATTTATAAAAAAAAAAAAAAAACTTTCCATATCTGGTATGACTTAGGAACTTTACATAGGACGGTACATGTGCAAATTTAACAAGTTATGGCATTGTTACAGAACCTCTTTAATATTCATTTTGGTCATAATTCATCAGTACTACAAGCTATACCATTTTTGCACTTTAATCTGAAGAGTACAGTAGCTCATGAAGAGGCTTTCAACTTGTCCAAATTTCACAATGGAATGTGCAATAAAAGAGACGCAAAAAGACGCAAAAAGGAGCAAAAAGACGAAAGATTGTTCAAATGTTTCCTGGAACTTTGAAATGAACTGGTGCCCCACACGGTTACAGAATATGCATATGAAACTTATGTGACATGAAAATAACATACAGTAGTTGGATATTTGAGGTAAAGAGCAATAAAAATCCAGAAAATAGCCGCAATTCCCATTACAATCCATCAAATATTGACCATTTTACAGGGTAATTTCTATTTAGTATGTATGTATCATGAATAAACATGAGCTAAATATGCAAATATGTGACATTAAAAGATGAACATACCATATATGGCTCATGTTAGCCTTTGTTTTTTCAACCTTAATTTCAAGGACACTGATAGAACTTTTATCCCCTAAGGGGTTTATTATGAAAGTTAAAATTCTTTCCTTCAGAAACATTGACATCAGTCAACAAACTGCACAATCTGTCTGATCAGTAATTAAGAGATAATTTATAAAGGGTTAACAAAAGAAATCTTAACACTGTGCAACACTTCGCATCATTATTATTGTCTAGGCAATGAGTTTCTTCAGAAACCATCGAACTTTGAAGACGTATATTTTGAGAACGGTAAAAGATATTGAAATAATTGCAAAGGATCTTCCTTTGGAGGGCTTACTGTAGTTCTTTAACTGACATACCAAACAGCTCTTTTTGGTGGCATGTTACATGACCTTTAAACCCAACAGTGGCCATATTAAGCTTTCATAGAATCTGTACTGACCAGGGCAGAAAAACAAGATACAAAGATTCATAAAGTTTTAAAGGTCGTGTGACATGAAAATGATGTAATTGGATATTTAATGTAAAAAGCATCACATATCCAGAAAAAAGCCACAATTTCTATTAGAATCTATCAAATATTGACCATTTTACAGGTTAATTTCTATTTCACACTTGTATACTGAAAAAACATGAGCTAAATATGCAAATATGTGACATCATGAGATGGAACCAGATATGGCTCATGTTACCCTTTGTTTTTTCAACCTTAATTCCAAGGACACTGGTAGCATTGTTATCCCCTAAGGGGTTTATTATGAAAGTTAAAATTCTTTCCATCAGAAACAACGATTTCACGTAACAAAGTTTAATCTATCTTATCAGTAATTAAAAGATAATTTAGGTATAAAGGGTCAACAAAAGAAATCTTAACACTGTGCAACACTCCACATCATTATTTTTCCATAGACAATGAGTTTCGTCAGAAGCCATTGAACTTTGAAGACGTATGTTTTGAGAAGAGTAAAAGATATTGGAATAATTCCAATCATTATTTCATTGGAGGACTTAATTCTTTAAAGGGCAATCCTCGTCATTCCAGACGGTTTCAATACTTCCAACTAAGCAACCTGTAGCTCCTCCCATAACTGTATAAAGCCCTCCCTTTTCCAGACACAAAACTTTTTTATTGTTTAAGACCATGTCTTGGTGAGCATACAAGGCTATAATGTGTAATCCAAGACTCTCAGCATTGTGTGGAATGTGAGCTACCCTGCATCTTTTGAGTTTTCAAACTTTCATGTCAATCAAAGAGCAGAAACCATCTGGGAATTTTGATACTCATACACTACTTTCGGGGGACGACTGTTTGTCTTTAACTGACAAGCGAAAAAGCTCTTTTTTTGGCATGTCACTCTACCTTTAAGTACGGTAAGCCACCTCATTTATTTGAATGACTTTATAACAAACAAACTGTAGGGCTCACCTACTCTTCATAGTAATTCTGTATGCAACTTATTTCAAATAACATAGACGATACGAATAAAAACCAACACAACAAGGTGCCCCCTTCCCTTCCTTTAGAACTGACCCTCCTCCTTCAGAACCAACCAAAAAACCAACAATCTTAAACTAAATTAACTGCATTAAGTAATACTCTGTCTCACTGTATGAAGTTTCTCACACTTTAACACATGTCTGACTTGAAATGACTACTGAAGTGAACTACACAAAAAGCACTTCTTATTTCCGACTGTATCTGAGTTACTCTTTGGTTTGAAATGTTCTCAGCTAAACTGTGAAACTTAAGGGCAGACAACCATCACACCAAAGTACATTTTTGGTGTGGGGATATCAAAATTCTCAACTGGTGGGACTGGCTGTGCAGTAGTTCATATTCCACAGAATGCAGAGAATGTCCAGATTGCATTTTATAGCCTTACTGTACAGTATTTGCTCACCAGCATATTGTCTTAAGCAATAAAATAGGTTTGTGTTTCCACAAGGAGGAGCTTTATACAGTTATGGAAGGAGCTACGTAGGAAGGAGCAACTTAGGCCATGGAGTAATATACTTATCTCTAGCCTTGGCTGTGGTGCTGTAGTCCAAGTAGTGGATTCTTTATCTGGGGTGAGTGTTATGGTGATGAAGTTACAGAAGGCGGAATGTTCTGGTTTCAGACCGTCAGGAAATCTTGTGTTAACTAGAGTCCCTTTAATGTTATATTTACTTGGCAGTTCACCACTACTAAGAATGTGGGAACAGCGTATTATAACAGTATTCGAACTCTTGCAGCACAGTGAATAATGGCGTATGGTACTGTACGTCTGACTGATGTATAACTTGTAGGCAACTGTACTGTATCTCTCAAAATCTCAGTACGACTATGAGCTTTTATAGCAAATTCTGGATTAAAAAGTTCAGGAACTTTCTTTCAAACAATTCATCAATGAAAAGAGAAAATTCGAGACTGGATGTAATCACTGCTAAATAGAATTTCTCCTAAATCAGTCCTATTGTGGAAGTGTTCAAAGTTCTGGAAGTCATGGCAAAATTCAACTTGTAGATGGCATAGCAGGATCTGAGTCTCCCTTGGAACTGGCTGGTGCCTTGTAACAGTTGGAAGAATTAAAGTTTTCTGAGATGACTAGAATTGCCCTTTGAATGATCTTCCACATCCACCTCGAAGAGTGCAGTGATGGGGTATCAGCTGCCAAGCATCAAGGCCCAGAAGGGTATCGTTCTTGAAATACTGTTTGCATTGAAGAGTTAAACACTCACAAACAATACAAAGTTACAAACAAACAAATATGCACGCATCTCCATCCAGCCTTCTCCCTTTGGTGCAGGAGTAAGGTCTTCTCCCTTTGGTGCAGGAGTAAGGTATCAAATTCTTTGACCGTTCCTGCCTTATCCTGGGCTTCTTTTGCAATCTGAAGAGGAAGAAAGTATTCCTGTTACTAAAAACATTAAAGTTGTATTTAAAGAGCAAATGCATGACACATTCTTTTAAGTTTACATTCATAATGCATGAAAATATATACACATACGTGTAGGCAACACAAAGTCTAAATTGTACAAAGGTTTTTGCTCTTCCCTTTCAACTACAGTATAATTTTTTTATTACAAAAACAAAGGATATCTATTTATCAAACTCCTCAGTGCAAATATAAAGTAATTTAAATTGCTGAGCTGAAATAACAAGAAGTATAAATTCCAAAGTATTTGTATCACAACAGTTTTCTTTTCAACAGCAGTCTGTTTTATCGTCCATTCTTTTTTCTTGAAGTATTTTAGATTTTGAAAACCCACGCATTTTACAACCATGATGTTATTCTGCTTTATTATCTCTGTGGGACTGAATTTGAGAACTGGTAGGGCTGTCTGTAGTTTGGGACCAGTTTCTTATTACATTATCTCATGAAATTGTAGGAATATGAAACAAGGGTGATGTAACGATTTGAGAAAAGTAGAGAGAGGCATGGCTAAACAAATATGCACAAAAACAAATCTATACACAAGTTTATTGCTTTTTTTTTGGTATGACAAGTTGACATTTATAGATGCAGTACTGTTGGACTAGAAGAAAATTTAAATGAGATGTTATACAGGTATATACTACAACATATGAAATATTCACTTTAACTCCATGTCTTACAGTAACAGTGCACATTAATTTATTCTTCATAGACTGTAGGATAACACCACAAGCTCACTTGAAAGGAATATCTATTGTAATACAACTGTTATGGGTACAGTACAGCAAGTGTGCTTCTATGGCCACTACTCTGCATTAAGTACAGTATAATCATGAATAGGTACAGTACTGTAAAAGATTGTGACCAAGTCATTTCACTTAGAGCACTGAATTTCAAAACTAGAGAGGACCTATTCTCCAATATTTTTTTTTGAATTTCTGTTATTTTCAGCCACCTAGAAAAGTTGCAAATGCGGTTGACTCACCTTAGTTTCCAAAAACTGGCCTTTGTCCCATTATTTCAAACAGATACTTATGTTTGAACTTACTGATTTCTTGTGAAAGGGCACTGCATACTGTAATTCCATTTTACCCAACATTTCTTTCAGAGGAAGTGTTACTGTATCTGACCAGATACAGTACATACTGTACAGTACACAGTCCCGACTTTAAGTACTGTACAGTAAAACAAGGGATAGCAAGGGCTATGTCAAACGTTAAATTTGTACAGTACTGTAACCTACTATAAAGGCAGTTTATGTCATACGTACAACACCAACCAGTGTTTATCAAATGCTAAATCATTAAAAATGACAATGACTTACTTCAGTTTTATACTTTAAGGGTTCCCTTACAGAAAAATTAGACTGCTGGAAGCTAGTAATAGGATTGCAGCATTCTAAATAAGCTTGTTGCAAGCTTCCTGGAAGCTTATTTAGACTACATACGTGATACAAGCTAATTTGCAAGCTTGTTACAAGCTTACGACTTTGTGACAAGCTTGCAGTCATTTTTGACAAGCTTCTCATTTACTGCAGCAAGCTTGCAGTTTAGCCCCAAGGTTATAACGATAACTAGTGAGCTTACAATATACACAGAAACAACTTGCTAAAGTTCTGCAAGCTTGCATTATATTGAGAACATGCAGCTTTGTCATGTTGATTGGGAAGTCAATTTCATAAAATCTAGAAATATGTTCTATTCGCTGGACTACTATTTGGTGCTGTCTTTTTTAATTAATTAGTACAGAATAATTTCTGTTCTGTACTTTAATGTTAAGTTTTGATAATTAATTATTTGGGAGCACTGCAATTGCATATATATTGCTAATTATGACTTGTCTACTTTCATAATATTTTTTAAGTTTTAGTAATCTGTCATGAAATTTTCTTAAAATTTTTAAAACATTATTCAATCATATCCATAATTACCATGTCATACTCATAGACTGAGTAATGTTAATGTTAGACATGTACAGTTATTTTAGGTCGGGCTACCAAAAAGTACTCAGCTGGCATGAGTTCTCTTTAGTAACCTTTGTAGAGTTCTACAAAAACGAGAATTCTGATAGAAATATAGATTGCTGGAAGAGCCTTCATATCGACAGGAATATGTATATTCAAAGCTTTTACTGGTATGCTTTAGTATGCCCAGTCAAAGTAGGCCTACAGTACTGTATGTTCTACAGTCTATGTCAATTTCGCAAAATCAGTGTGTAACACTTCCACACACAAGTCAACCCAAACATTGAGCCTACACGACGTCTAAAAGTAATTTCGATATTTCACCCTTTGTGCTGCTAAGACTGATCCAATTGGAAAATTCCATGTAGTTACGTTGTTTTTCCACGTAAATTATCTGAAGAAACAAATACCGGTTACTTATGAAAACGTTTGTTGCTCGTTTAGTTTTGACTGACAGACCCCCGTTTCGTTCAAATGAATGCAGAGGGCTTGCAATATGTGCTTCCATAACTGAAAAGGAAACTTCCCGAATCATAGTCCAAACTTCCTGAAACTTGCCAGTGATTTTAAAGAAATTGCTTGAGCACATTCCCCCACTCTGTGTATAGCACCTTGGACAGACATGAACAAAATCTGAGCTCCACCATAGATGCAGGAGGGAAATTAAAAGGACAGGCCGGGTGCTTTTCTGATTCCCAGAATTTTCCAAAATTAAACCGTAGGAAAATTGCATAAAGATCATCGAAAGTTCCCGAATTTTGAGAAAAGTAGAATCACTGCTTAAATGTCATATCGCTGTTGAGCCCATGCCGTCTGTACAGAATTCTAGTAAACCTAGCTCTGCTTGCAACCAGCCCCCCCCCCCCCCCCAAAAAAACTAAATTGATAAAATAAGCTAGTTGCAACTTTTGCATTCCCTCAATCATACCAACGAGGTACTATACAGTCCTCCGAATGTTCACTGAATTCAAAAGTGGATTCAGTCAGCCTGTGTTCATAATTTCTGGCATTACTCTCGAGCTCACGCGCTCAGCTATAATTATGGTAGGTATGTTCAAAACAAACCTGTTTCGGAAATCACGTCATCTTGTGGATTAAAATAAACTAGATAAAAGACTGGACAAGCTTTTCAGACTTCAAATATAATAAAATGCTACGCTCTTGATTTTTAACGATGTTTTTTCTGGACAATTCGTAACAAGTTTTGGAAAGATTAACTTGTTCGTTGAGCTGAAACCCCTATGGTGAGACACTGTAATACGATATAAGCATAGCCTAGCCTTACCATAAATTCAAAATATTAGTCTAACACAGTTAGTGAATGGGCGTCCGTTTCGTTAGTGTGGCTGGAATTGCGTTAAACCTAAAAGTTCTACAGCAATAAACAGAGATAATACAGCAGGAAAGTGAAGAAATTAACGGACTGACATCTTTTGGTAAAAAAAATCCGTTTCGGAGAGTTATTTTGTTTGCAAAAGTGTTGCCCAGTTACGCAAACGTTACCGTAAGTATCAGCTAACATGTTACAGCCTAGCCTTGGCTATTTATGCAGTGTTACTGTAAGCGGCCTAACGTTTAATAGCTTTGGCCCATGTATGTACCACGCACTTCAAACTCCGCCTTTGCTGCCAGGAATTTTCAAGTTGGACATCAGTCGTTTGCAAGACCGCGATCGTGTCTGTCTGATTATAGTTTTGATGTCTCTATGTAATTTAAAGATATGGGATGTCACTGGTATGAAACCCAACAACCAAGGAGAGCTTAAAAAGTTGCCGTAATGTCGGCTTTACAAGTAACATAATATACATGAACTTCATGATCAAACAGAGCCATGTCTACGAAAGTTTGACTGGTAAATGATCTTCGAATTCAAGCAAGGACAATGACAATATATTTCAGTTTGTAATTCAGACCACGCCTACTGTTCCACTGATTGTTCAAACCGTCTTCTTCCTCAAACAAACGTGATTGTTGTTGGCTGCCTTTGGGAGTTTGGGAAATGTTCAAACAGGAAGTCCTAGCCTGTCATTTGGCTTCACCAGCTGAAAAAACTGTTTTTACATGTCCACCTTCAGTTTTGATCTCATCGTGCAGTAGTTTTCAAAGCCGACCAGTACTGTTAACTTGTTGCAGCTCATCGCATAAACAGTCTTGCTCAACGTTATCTGCCTCGTCATGATTCATGTTTACTGTTTAGGCCTACTTGTTCATGGTTTTTCCTAATCAGTCTATAGCCTATATCTTTACAAATGGATCGACTTTGAACAGCATTATTGTAAAACAAACTTCAAAGTTAAACAGTGGACAACAATTGCTTTAGACTGGCCATAGGCTCAAGACTACAAAGATGTGGTCCGCCTAGGGGATGCACATTGGTGCTTGAGATCCAAACTTCAGATGTGGCCTATAGCACAATTCATGGTTCTACAGAGCAGATATATTCTTTGCCTGACTGAGCAGGCAATTGGCTGTTACAGATATTGATAAAGCAAACCAGAATGATGCTCAGTCCCCTGTAGAATTGTGCCATGGATGATGGAAGTCATATGATGCATCATACAGTGCCTATACTAGCCTAGTGAAGGAAAATTGCCACCTTTTCTTCCTGAATATGGAGATGATGATTCTTGCGTCCTGAATGTCTATGGTTGGAGTTATATGTTTTATGTTTTAGGGATTCTTGTCCACATGGTATGAAAGTCTCATAATTTGATACAAAAGTGAAATGTCAAAGGAAGAAGAAATATAGGCCTACAGTACGTCAAAAGGACACAATCACTGTTTCAAGTCCTTCTAGTGTTCAGCTATAAACATGTAAAGTACAGCAACTGTAGTTTTAGTTCCACAAAACTATGACAGTTAATGCAAATTTGATAATTTAGTGAAGTGTGTGCAGCTCTTACTCTCTTGTTACAAACAGCAACAAAATAGCCCAACTTGAAGATGGTATGTGCGCACCGGGTGTGATATTTTTTTAGCAACAGGATACAGAAGCCACCCACTAGAGACTTTAGCAGCCCTCACACCTCTGAAAATGGAACAATCCCACTATGACTTGTATAAGTAATGTGGACAATCCATGCACCGCTGTGTTCTGTGGAACTGTAGCTTGTAAACTGAAAATTTTTTATAAACTGTTTTCCCAAATATATTTTGTGTCCATTTTGAATTTAAAAGTAATGTAGGTCTAAATCACTTCAAAGAATTTAATTACTTACATACAAGCTTGCATACAAGCTTGTATACAAGCTTGCATACAAGCCAGCTTACAAGCTTATTGTGTGCTCCTGCAAGCATAATACCAGCTAATGATCACCTAGTAATCACCTAAAAACAAGCTTGTTGACAACCTTGCTGACAAGCTTGTTAACAAGCTTGTGTGCAAGCTTGTTGGTAAGCTTGCAAACATTTCTGTAAGGGTTGGAGTACTCTTAACGAACTCTGAGACCATATCTACACACGTCTTTTAAAGAACTGTTCTTCAGGCATGCCTCTGTAAAAAAACATAGAAAAGTGATTGCAGCAAAATTTAAATCTCTTTCTAAAAGTGATTTCATACATAATTGTGTATGATTTTTCTCTGGGATCACATGCCTTCGTGATGAATGACAAAAACAACGCTCTAATTCCTTAACATTTGAAGAAGAGTCCAGACCAATTTTTTTTTCAGTTTGCAACTAAGCCACACATTCCATATGAACAAGCAGTGTTACAATACAGTGTACAGTACCTGTAGGTCACAGTTCACATTGTTCACCAATGTTTTCTTTTAGAACTTTAAACTAAAAACCAAATTTGATGTTTAAATACTATTTGGTTGGTTGTTTGTTTATAAATTAAAATTCATTTTCAGAGCATGATTTGGTTAGCCGAGGCTAATCTTCCCCAAGGCCTTGAAAAAATACTACACTATACAAGATACAGTAACAAGATTTCAAGATTACGTAATTTATATATGTACATGTATATAATATATAGATAGAGGAAGAATCCCACCCCTTGCTAACAAACACTAAAACATAGTCAATTCCAGTCAAAGCATGACTGATCCATTTGTTGAGTCCACTTTATACTGCAATTCAAAGTGCATGGTTACTTCAGAGTAGGCCTACATCATAAACATTTATTGTGTCAAGTCAAAGTAGCAGTAGCAGGTCAGTAGCAGGTCTATAGCCCTGTGTCCAAATATTACCATATTTTTATAACCCAATCGTCCATCCTACTTTAGGGTGCTTACCCTGCCTACGGTATGAAAATAGATAACATTTACAAAGTATGTTTATGCCCCTAGGGCACTGCAAAATTCTAATATTTTGTTGGAAATAATAACACAAATCTAAAGGGTGCAAAGAACACTGTTACCGGACCAAATACTCTCAGAAACTTTTAGAAACTGGAACACAACAATAGGGCAGTGGCCTTGTAATGTCCACCCTTCATCATTTCAACAAGCTGTACATGGCATCTGATAAATAAACTGTAGGGTACTATTCTGTAGTGTACTTAAATGCACATACGAACAGTACTACAGGCTTGCAAGTATCCAGCTTCAAAAATGTCTAGCCTTGCTGTTTGCAAATACAGTATTTTTTTTGTATTTTGCTTTCTATTTTCGTGAAGAGTAAAAACAGATTCCCCTGCACATAGATGCATAGAATATTATTATGCAAATTTGCATTGTATCTACTGTACATAAGCCCTTTGTGCATGTCTGAGGCCGAAGTGTGTATCCCCATAGTGTATGGTAGCTGGAGCCATAGCCTTGTACTGTCATGCATCAATGTGCAGTGTATTCTATAGTTGAACAGTATATACTGTACTTTTCCTCAACATTAATATGGAGACATTCCTTTACTAGCCAGACCCAAGCCTAGGCCTCCTTGTAAAATTCACCAAATGTTCTGTGTAGTTGACCAATGTCATTTTAACTGGGAGGCTTTGGTACTGTAGACCCGTCTGCTTGTAGCTAGACCGGAATTTGGAAAATGAAGTGTAGCCTATACATTTTGCATGCAGGCTACTACGAGTTATGAGTATGACTTTCAGTACTACCACACTGATATGATGACAAAAAGGAACTTTGATAATTTGCTCTCACATGGAATTGTGGTATACACAAACCAAGCTCAGCACATACTGTAGGCCTACTGTACATTCTGTACCATTAAGCCTAAATCTTAGTGTGGCCAGCCTCACTGCAAGAAAATAGCCGGTCTCTTTCTAACTTTACAGCGTGTTTGGTCTAGTGGTAGAGCATCCGCCTCTCACACGGAAGACCCGGGTTCGGTTCCCAGGTCGAGTCATACCAAAGACTTTAAAAATGGAACCTTCTGGGGTTGTGCGTGATGCTCCGCATAAGCAGTGGAGTAAGGGAAAACGAGCCAGTGAGTCACAACTGAAAAAAATGCCCTGGCAGGCTCGACTTGAACCAATTGGTTGGAAACTGGACCGTTAAACCTCATCTAACTAACTAACAAATTCTTACTTTGCAGCAGGTTAGAATACCAGTTTTGGTAGTAAATTAAGATTTTATGTCCAAAATTTGCCATGAGAAGAAAGTCAATTTCAACCATAATAAAGACAGTCAATCACCCCGCTATTTTCATCTAGGCCTAAAGGGCGTTGCACAAGAACTGTGTACAGTATGGTAAGCTCTCGGCGAACAACATCTCCTTTACTGAGGACTAGGGCGTAGGAGTAACTATGCTGTGTTCCTTTTTTACTATTTTCATGCAGTAACTGGCTAGCCTAGTGCCAGAGGTAGTTCAAAGTTGGACCGGATTTTTAATTCGAACATCTCATACAAATGTTTGTATATTCACCAGTTGAAGCAAAGTGACCACCGATTTAACCAAGAAATACAAAGCAATTGTTTTCTAATTCAAGGAACTCATATTTGAGCAAATTCTTCAATATTTACCCATTAGGACCTAATAAAGGTCTTAAATTTGAGGCACTTCAGTTCGTTTGTCTTTGAACATACAACGTAGCACCCAACACCATACCATTAAGGCTAGCCTACATACCTAGCCTCGGCCTAGGCCTATGTTCATTTCAGGCCTGCCTAGCCAATTGAAATTTGGGGTCATCATCCTCCTTCTTCAGTCTACATAGCCAATCTTGAATAGCTTAGGCTTACTATACTCTATAGTATATTACGTAAGACCAGTAGCCTACTTAGGCTAGGCTTATTTATAACTGAGGTAATGTTCAATAACATTAAGCTGTACCTTATGAACGAAGTCAACCGTTAGGCTAGGGTTGGCGCTGAGCGCTTAGGCCTTTTTCAGATATCGAACAAGAAATATAAAAAAAAGAATATAACGTTGAAATACCTCTCACTGGAATTCTGATGTTTCTTCAGGGAATATGAAATGGCATTTTCAGGAATTTGATGAGAACAGTAGTTAACGGACCCTGTTCCTGATTCAAAACGGTTGTGTTGTGCAGTGCTTCCACGCTCTAAATTTATTTTTCCTGAAATGGAATCTAAAATTTCCTGAAATCGGCTTTGTATTTCCTGCAATTTTCAATAACGTTTCTTTCATACTACTTTAATGGTTGATCAAGGATTTCACCCTGTCAAACCATACGTCATCCCCATACTCCGTACGTCAGTTCCAGATATCGCGAAATTTCCCGAAATTATCCTCCTTCCCGAAAACTTTCCGAAGAGCACCCAGATTAAAAGGTACGTGTAGCTGAACGAAGTCAGGGGCAAAGTTATCAGTTTAGTACTCCGGTATTACTGGTACCATTTGGCCACCCCCAACCACTGGAACTCATAGACATTCTCATTTCGCCCCTTGAAATGGATTATTGGTCGATCTGCAAGAGAAACCAAAAAGTCTCAGAAACCTGAGGGTAAAAATAGCACCTATTTTTTAAACGAAACGGAACAGAAGGCGGAACACTGAGCACCCGCGCCAAACCAAAACGTTCTCTGGACCTAATTTGTTTGCTGGGAAGGAACGGATCTGGTTCAAGTGAAAATTTTCAACCATTTTTGTGAATAAGTCGATGGCGTTTTAAAGAATGTTAATTCATCGTTTTGAGAACGTTTTAAGAACGTTATTTTCTTGTTCAAAATACATTTATGATCGGTAAAAAGACGTTTTTAGCGTCCAGGCGCGAAGCGGTTCACAATTAAGACCTCTCAGAGTTCTTTACTCTTTCATTTTAGGCATAGCTGCTTCCTCCAAACCCTTTCTAATTGGAACCCCTTTCTAAAAATTCTGGTTTCGTCTCGAAAAAATGCTGGAGAAGTGAAGGAGCGGGTCCGAGGGGCTGCATCGATTCGATGGTTCAAGTGCAATTGTTTCAAACACTTTTTTGCGAATGCACTCGTAGAACGTTAAACAAGCTTTTTATGTTTTAAGAAGTTCAACGTTTACTTATTTTTCTGTTCTACGTGTGTTTTTGTGGGAAAGAGACGTTTTCCAAACGTTCTTAAAACGTGATTTTGGACGAAGTCAAAGGAGAGCGATTTCGCAATATTAGGTAATTTTAAGCCCCAATAAGCTTAATATTTAATTATGTGCCATCATTGGACATGTCTTCCTACAAATGTACCCTTGACACCTCTATCTAGAAATTGTGGTTTCGCTCTCTGAAGTAGACAAGACCAAATGACCAACTGCAGGAGAAACATCTTTGATTCATTAGGCCCCACAAACATACGAATGACTTCGTTGTTTTTTTTTTTTACTTTTTTTTTTTTTGTCAACGGCGATTCCAGTGACACCTAGCAAATTAAGCATGGTACCAGAATATGGGCCTATTGACATATGGGATCCATCCATACACAGTTTCTCGTCAATGGTACTTCTCGGCCTATTTCAATAGGCCAGGGAACATGTCTGAAAACAAAGTTCATGCGCCGTCTCGAAGAGCTGCGTACATGAATCAGCCTCCATCGAATCCTGCTGCATGCAGGTGAAAATCCTGTGCCATTGAATGGTTATTTAAGTAGCCCATGATATGCGTCTTGAATAGACACACGTATTTAAGAATGTTCAATAAAAACTTTTTCGAAACGTTTTACACTACGTTTTTCAAATGTTACTTTTGTGCGTTCTTACAAGGTTTTGAGCAGGTCTTCTTCGGACTGTGAAATAGAGACGCTTTTAACACGTTCGTTTCCAAAACGTGTTTTTAGAAAAAGGCGAAGCAGATGAACAGATAACCAAACCAAACGTACTCTGGACGTTAAACTTTTGTTGGCAAAACGCTTTTAAAACGTTTTACACTACGTTTTTCAGACGTTACTTTTTTACGTGTTTACGTTTTTAGTAGGTCCTCTTTTGGACTGAAAAAGCAAAGACGTCCTGCATACGTTTTAAACACGTGTTTTTGAACGAAGACGAAACAGACGAAGTGATCACGAACCCAAAACGTTTTTTTTTTTGGACGTACTTTGTTTGCTGGGTAGACGCAGCAGTAAGGCTGTAACACTTAAAGGAAAAAGAAATATTGCTTTCTAAGTTGGTACATATGATAAAGCAACGAATAACAAACAAGTAGCAGCAAACAGCTTTATTGTAGCTTGTTCTGTTCTGGAGATATAGCTATTTATTGCAATGACATGG
>WURT03321954.1:0-24472 GCA_009936505.3 Holothuria glaberrima | reverse complement strand
TAGAGGTGGTAGAATTCTCAAAAGACTATAAATTTGATAATACTTCAATGCTCCCGGATGGTTTGCCGTCAGGCTCATCTCCAAGCCATCGGAGGTGTGAAAGAAGTTCTTCAGCGTTAGCAATATTACAAACAACAGATCAAACAGGAGTAATTCTTCTTGAATTTAACAATGCAGCTACAGAAACATTGTCACACGATTAAAAGAGTCATTCATGAATTAGGATATTGGGGCAGGCGCGGATTCAGAAAGGGGATTTTCCGGCTTCACCCCTCCCCGTATGGGTAATATATCACTTCCTTTTTGGAAACAGTTCCAAGCTGTATTAAAACGCTAATGTATACTTATTTTGATTGTTAAATGCCAGAAAATACCATTTAACAGTGTCGAATTTCATATTTCTCGAGAAGCCCGTTTCCCGGTTCCCATTGAGGCTTCGTACAAGGCATGGGCATCGATCCGGGGGAGGGGCAGGGAGGACATGTCCCCTCCACTTTTTGATGGGGGACGTTATACAAAATGCCCCCCTCCCCCACTTTTCACTGCCAGGCTTTACTTTTCATAAGTCATAATCATGGGCGTAGGAGCTTAATTTAATTTGGAGGGCTGTAACGACTTGCCCGAAAAATGGAACTGTAAAATTTTCGGGCACTCCGCGCGTTCAACATATAAATGTACATATTATATAGACATGCATCGGGTATTTCGTTGCAGTGATGGCGTGTCAATTTCATTTCAATCACTTGCCGTGTTACGGTATATTAACCTTCCACTTTGGTTATAAATTTTGGAGAAGTCCTTACAATAATGATAATTGACGTAGCTAGACTTTATCTCAAAGGGCTCATGCAGTATGTTGTGTGATGACTGGCCTGGGGAGGGGTGTAAGGGGAGGGGTGCTCCCTCCCCCTTTGAAAATTTTGAAAATGTGAGGGGCCTTAGATGCATTTTGGTGGAATGTTTGAGAAAATATTAGGGTAAATCTTATCAAAGTTTTGATATATTCTAGAGACTCAGGGAGTTAAAGGCTGCTCAATATTCAATCGGCTAGCAGGTAAGTGGCTGAATCTGATGCTCATAAATATGCCCTGAATAGGAAAATGCTAGTGGGATGAAATCGACTTTCTTTTTGCTCTAGGGGGCCTCCCCCAGACCCCCACCTTGTAAGCCTATGTTTCCAGTCCAAGCACCGTTAGTGTTTATGATCACTTTATAAATACACCTTCACAGCGATGAAACAAATCAACAAACTGGTAGTTCGCCCCCCCCCCCCAACTTCTGAAACTCGATCTGCTCCCCTGGTACAAGGTTGACTCCTAGCTTCGAACTTTGCCCTCACAGAATAATTCCGACCTAAAAATTCCAGTTAAGTCCAGTTGAAATTTGAACTGGAATTGAAATGGACCCAGCCGGACTCAAAGGGACTTTAACTGGACTGGAACCAGTTGATTTCAAAAGGACTTTCCTATATTATCACGATTACATGACGGGATTGCTTAAGGGACTAAAATGGACTTCAACTGGGCTTGTTTCTGTAGGAACAGTTCAAATCTACCATCGCTATAGAAAGCTAGAACCATTGTGCAGTGGATTTTTTCTTAAGCAACTAAACTTGCTGGACTGATGGAAGTTTTATAAATTTCGACTTAAATTTGCCTTAATTTGAACTAGGAAATTATCATTAGTAGAGAATTGGTTCTGTTATTAAAGACCTTTTGAACTGGTCCTGTAAAGTCCAGTTAAACTTTTCGTGATCAAGTCCTATGGCACCGTAAGTCCAGTTAAACTGATCACAGTAAAATGTTATTGAACTAGTTCTGTTAATACGTAGGCAAGTTGGGATATCGAGAATGTACTTCAATGGTGTAACAGATGAATGAAGATTTAGGCCGTACAACCTTTCGGTAAACATTTCCTACTTCAATTTTGGTAATATATTTGGCTTACCCTACGGGAGTAGCATCCAAACATCCTGACAAAAGTCGGACTGGTTACGGGACTAAGCGAGAGAGGAAACATTTTCGGCATGCCGACAAAACTAAAAAATTTAAGCTTTTTAAATGGTCTTAATCGCAGGAAAATTGAAGTTTCATGTCTTATTGAAGAATCTGCCTACCTTTAGAGCAAAATCAGAAAGCAGTGGCGGAGGAACCAGGGGATGAAGGGGGGTTGCCCTAATGAAAAAAAGGGGGGGGCTAAAGGTATGTTCAGCCCCCAATATATTCCAAGTGCTCCAAGGAGTGGGGACCCGGCAATGGGGGGGGGAGAATTCGAAGTGGGTGCTAGACATATTCTGGGTTCATACAGCTTAGAACACTCCGAAGGTGCCGTTTCCGGCCATCTAGGGTGTTTGTAAAGCCAAATATTTTCTTGGCCGCCCCGCGCCAACTGATGGTGGCGCTCCGCTTAGATAGTCTTGCTGGCACTCAGCCCCACGTTTTATTTTTTCCGTTCCGTCGCGACTGTCAGAAAGTGGTTGGGCGAGGGGTTGCTGTCGGGGATTACATGCTTTATCGTGCCTACTAGCCTAGGCTCAATGACGAAATTAGAGATTTCTTCGACGGTTGGTAGTGGAGTCTTCGCCCTTGCCATATCGGTGCGACTTTCCTTAGTTAAGCATGTTAAGGGTTTACTTTGCCGCTGTTTCTGTTATGCAAGTATTTTGTTCTTTACTACCAATTTCTAGTTATGTCAAAAAGGGTCTCGGAGAAACATTTTTTTCATACATGGTCACTCTATAATGACTTGTTTCCTCTGCTAGTAGTAACTCGATAGTCAGAGAACAGTCATGGCCCTTCAAAATCACCGTACATCATATGCCCAGTACTGTAAATTGGTCATTTTTTGCCATAGATACTACGTAAACTAGCACATCAGCACCAACGTCATTCATGTTGCCAATAATAATCTGATTCTCGTTACGAATGGAGGTTTTGAATAAGTGCACTTAGGGTAAAGTATGCCGTATTCGAGCATCGGGTGGTATTTGACCGCCCCCTTGGTAGGACATACGTTGTTTTCTGGTCTTTAATTCAATAAATACGTTGCCTGTTGACGATGTTTTAAGAGAACGGCTTCTTTGGGATTTTTTGTAAATCCTTTTAGTGTTCTTGAGTGTTTTAACTAATGTTATTCACAGTATGTCTATGTTACTTCCTTTGTGGTTATGGCATTATACTCGTTTTCATTGGCCGGACGTAAATAAAAGTTACCATTTTTTGCAAAGAGCTCATTTATTTAAAGTTGGTGTTCAATGAATGTTTTTGTTCTATTGTTCACAGTTTTATGTGCGGCCTTTTTGACGACCAGTTGCACTCTTACCAGCCCAAATATGTCTTTTGGGAGGGTGGGTGGGGCGTGGGAGGGTTCATTACCGCGGCCTCGTAATGGACGATGTTGCAATCAGTTAATGCAGAAGAACTGGACGTGATTTAATAGGATATATATTTGGAAGGACACGGTAAGCTGGACTTAGTCATTTGTACTTAAATGGTAGGAAACACAAAACATATGTAATCATGACAACTCAAAAATGCTCGATTATGGCCCCAGAAGGTTTGTGAACCGATTCCTTCAGGCAAGGTGCATTTTGATATTAATCATGCTAAATTTTTACGTATGGGAGATGTGGAAGGTTTTGTCATCTGATTATTGCAAGTATACGGTCAAAGACTGTTGACAAACTATTAATGTTTTGTCTCTGACAATGATATTCTTTTTTATACTGTATTGGTGACTATAAATTTATTTTGACGATACAATTAAAAAAGCGATGAAATTGTCACTCCGTTAGGCCTACTTTCTATTCATGAGACTTTGATTTGATGTTTTTTTTTTTCAAAAGTAAATTCGACTTTTAACATAAACTCCTACGTCTTCACCTAAGAAAAAAATTGATTTCGATTTGATAATATATTTTAAAGTGCTTATCTAAATCTCACAGTCACTGTTATATGTATAACAACATCAGTTACCACTTACAGCTGTGTACTCTCAAAACGTGGTTAAACTGTGTCATTGTAATGTTACGCTATTTCGATGGTTATTTTTGTGGCTCAGCTTCCCGTCAATATTGTAAACTGCCTTAACTTTAGAAAAACGTACATGATCCGTTGCACCTGTAAAGCATTTTCTCTAGTCAAGTACTTTAAATCATGAAAAACAGTATATGAAAGGAGTAGAGACTTTTTGAATACTCAGAAAATATTGCTACGTTTGGTATAATTATTTTTCTCATTTTATTAACCGTTTAATTTACAGATAAATACGTGAAAAGAAGACAGGAACCAGGAACAATATATCACCGACTTGCCGACGGCAACACGAAGAAGAAAGATACTCTTGGCGTTTTCAATCAACATTAGCTATCATAAAATCCCGGCAATGCTTTCACTATACTCGTGAAGGGTTTTCTGGCACCTGGATAGAATATCCCTATACTGGCCATCTTGCCATTTGCTTGGCGACTTGCTATAAAAACTAAATGGTTACTTTACACCAGGTGTATGCTTTGATGGCATGACAATACTAAAGTCGTACCTCAGATACTACAGGTGACAAAGAAAAAACTACGAAAAAAGCCTCGGAAAAGTCATTCTCAAATTGAAAAAGAATCTTATCAATGAAGGTAGTAACTGGAATTTCCATTTGGTTCAAATATGCCCGGAACCTTTTCATTTTTAACCGCGTCTAGTCAATTTGAACCATACTGGGTCAAAAGTTTGGCAAGATTCTGGTCGTGGCACCATTGACTTCCTAAGATTAACTTTGCACCACTGCCGTATAGAGTCATATTCTGGTCATTTATAGCACTAGCAAACAAGTGTAGATCACATCTATACTTGACAGCTAAAATTATCAAAATTTTGACATTTTAGCTAGTTACGCAGACTTTCAATGTACTCAGAACGGCTGACTTATCTGCAACCGACGTTACCTACATACCATTTCTCATTATAACATATACTGTACTTCTGTATAAAGTTATAGAAGGTTTTCCACTTAAATTTTCTATAATATGTTTGCATTCATGTTTTTGCATTAATTTAAAGGGAAAATGATGTCACCTCAATTTGAATTAGTATACACTGGTACTCTGATTTGTTACTAGCTCTTTTTATGCGTCTGACAATGTTTTTGTTACTTCATTCTGAAATTTATGCAGAGGAGCTTCTTACATTATTATAAGTATTCAACATTTAATGTGTTCGGAAGAATCTACATGAAAGATACTTATGAGGCATTCAGAGGTTTGTTTATGTGTTCTTGATATTTCATATAAGATTGGGTGACTGTTTACTTCTTTCAATACCACTGATTGAATACGACCTGTGTGATTCCGATAGCAGTCACACATAATGTCAGGCACTTCAACTCTTGTGTTCATAATACTGTTAAACTAGTCTTAAATTTTATTTTTACTACACAACCTGACAAAGCAGAATTTAATGGGATCGAAACCAAGAGCAAATATATGCCCATTGATGCCAAGAGGTCTTTGTTCTAATTCATTTAACAGGCTTATAACCATACTTAAACTATTTTCTTGTAAAAGCAGTCAAGAGTAATAGACCCTGCTACTTTTTCTTTCCATTGTTATCGTTGCTTCTAAAATAATATGCACATAAGAACACTAGTTTGAATGCACTATTCACTCTAGTGGGTACTCTGAAGATATTACAACAGACAATTGTGTTTAAGTATAGTAAGCACCAAGAGTATAAACCGGAATAGAGTTCCCTGCATAGATTTGTTAGTGAGTTAGATGAGATTTTACAGCTCAGTTTCTAGAAATAATTGAGACTCGATGTGTTAGTATAGCATTACGTACATAAGAAAATGTATCAATGTATATGTCAGTATATACCGTTAACTTGAAATATAACAGTGACCTAATTAGAAAAGCTTGCACACCGAGAGGATACTTGCTTTGTTATCCCGTGCAGGAAGGGGTGCCATTATGGGAAACGGTTTTAAAGGGAGAGCCTCTGCCTTTGAGAAATTTCGTTCATGTGAGGATGCCCAGATGCAAAATGGTGTGTTCTCTTCGGTTAAGCTTGAATTAGTGATTATATGCAAAGAAATTCTCTGAATTTAATCATTCTGCAGATTTGACATGGCACGGGTCAGCAAGGCTGGTATCTGGGGCGGATCTTCCCGTCCCCCTAGTTACACCACTGAAACACAACAACAATCATTCAGCTGTGGTAGATTTGATGTACAGGAAGGAAGTGTGTGACGTTATACTAAAGTTGCTAGTCCAATTTACCCATTCACAATTTTAATGTCTTTTGATATTAGTAAAATTACTTCTCCATGTTGGATTCCACATATCAATAGATAGAACCATTTATTACCATTCGGTATTACAATCTCATGATTTTTCAATCCCCTCCATATGCACATAAGAAGTGGTAGAGTCTTCAGTAGACGTAACAGGAGGGCTATATGTGTCCAGTGACTCAAAACACTAAAAAGGAAAGATATAAAATAATTTCTTTTTAAAAAGCCTTCACTTAACAAAGTTTTACCAAAATTTGGCAAAGTCTTTTTGTAAACATTTATCTTCTTAATTTATGCAAAACACAACTTGAAAGATATATATTACGCATCTTGGGAATAGCAGACCTTAATCTTTGTCAAATGCACCCAAGGGATCATGGGAAATGGGAGTATAAACAATTGGCTAGCCATTGTTTACACTCCCAGTTTTCATGATCCCTTGTGTGCATTTAGCAATGATTAAAATCTGTCATTAGAATTTGTTATCTTAATGGTTTATTTACAGCATTGTAGGACGTTTCGCCAAATCGAAAGAAATTTGTTCTTTTTGAATATTCCAGACTTACTTTACCTTTGTGAAGGATAATTTAAGCTGACAAATGGTTGGACGGAGGGAAGTTTCGTGATTCCAACATTCGAACAGAAGTTTGTTTCTTTGAAAATAGGAAAAAGATTCATTTAAACCTCCTATTTGACAGAATAGGAATCTTTAAATACGAAAATAACGCAACAGTTGTGGTCTGTACCTTAACATTTTGTACTCAGTTGGCCATGTGTCAGGTAAATTATACACTGCCTTTTCACTGTCTGACGATTGCTCTTCGTGGGAAAATGGAGGCGAACCTGTTAAAGATTGGGTTAAAAGTTTTCAAATATCAACAGAAAATCGGACTTAGTATCTAGGAAACGTAGCAATAACAATTTATAGCAATAATAGTTCAATTGCTTAGCGCTATAAGGTTTGAAAATTGATACCTTTCAAAAAGTAAAAATTGATTGATAGTACAAAGTGATTTCATTTCATGTAAACTTTTGCTAAATTCCAAAATTTAAATTAAAAAGGAAACAAATTACATGCAGTTTCACTTCATAAGCATTAAACTAGTCCCAATAGCAGTAACAAAGCCAGGGTAAGATTCTTTAGGGCGTTCCTGCTGGTCACACCTTTCCGACATTTTATATGAGAATTAGGCAAAGACTTGGCAAAGTTTGCACCCTTACACTGTGCACCCTTTTATATACGGCTGTCTCCACTCTGTTTCACTATCGCAACCCCTTGCCCAAATGGTAAACGGTATTACTATAGAACTTACCGCATGACAATATTTCCCAAATCACAACAGCCACTGACCATATATCGCTTGCTTTACTGTATTTATCACGTAGAAGTGCTTCGGGTGCTAGTTGATTAAGAGTGCATATCATCTGCGAGAAAATGTACCGGTATTGATTAATGTTGGGTAACATAAGGACTACAGAGAACGAGAGGCTGAGCACATTTGCCAAACCTTTTAATGCAAAATGTCCACAATTAACCCATGGCTGTCAACACTGGTGGAAGACGGGGGGACATGTCCCCACTACTTTTGAAAGTGGAGGGGATTATACCCCACTCTTTTACTTAGCCCTGATGTAAATACTATAGTAGTAAATGTTTGATTCCATAGCTTGCAATCATAGCAGATTCGTTAAAACAAAACTCGGAAATGTTGCAAGCAGCCATTCAATGGAATAAAATCGTGGAAAATGCTTCAGATTACACCGGAGATCATATCCCTGATTTTTTCCAGGGCCTTTAAGTGAGTTTTGAATCCCTCGCCTCCAGGAGTTCGCGATTGCGATTCACGCTTGAAGTAGTTCTAGTCACGGCCATGCCCCCTCTACACTTTTGAGAAGCTGTTAACGCTCATGAGTTAACCCAAGGAGTTGCTATCTGGTTAACCTAGAACATAATATATATCTACTGAAAAATGACAGATTTTTCTGTCAGAGTATAGGTGATATCCCTAGCCCCGTCCTCAGAATCCTGCAATGGGCAAGGGAAAATGAATGTGATTTCTATTGGGCTTTAATGTGAAGTTGTTAACTTAAATAAATATTTGGCACACCCTTGATTTTCTTATCTGGACTATGTTCGAAGCGTCTTCAGATAAACAGAAATCATATAGTTTGCAAATTCCTTGCTTCGTTAGTAAAACTTTCTTTGTGGATAATCCAGGATGTAGAAGCTGAAAAAAGAATAAAAGTATAAAAACGAATATAAAGAAATGTATTCATTTTAACGGCCACTGGCCATTTTGCACTTTCTTCAATGGACAATTAAATGAAACATTTACTTTTTCGGAATGAATTCTTGGTCATCAAATTCAAAATCAAATCAGGTTGCTGAAAACTTTACAAGGGCAGCTACAGTTTGTTACTACAGTGACAAATCTCATGTAGTTTAAAAGAGATTTCAAGTGCCAAGATGATCTCACAGGAAAAACAATAAATTTCATCGTATCCCTTTCAAACTCAACTGAGATATCCCTGTTTAAAGGTAGGATATTGTCAAAAAATAACCTTCCAGTTGCTTCATAATTTCAAAATTTCATGTGATACAGGCAGATTGCTTCCAGAATCTTTAGCTGTTCTTCAAAATTCAAGGATTTAATTTGACCTTGAAACTTGACACCAGTGAAACATTGAAAATAAGATTGCAACTCTAAAAGTGTCTGCATACTTTATTTACTTGTGATGACAAGATTATTTAGAAATAAGAAAATGTTTAATTAGTCTGCGTGAGTGGCATCACAAATTTCCCATAATGCAATGCACCTCTGTGAATGAATATTTTCTCCAAGAATTTATAACTTCTAAATGCAACATGCTATTGAGATGGAAAAATTTACACCGATAAAGAGAGAAAAAGTTGTTTGATGTTATAAAACTCTTGATATTTTGTCACGGGAATGAATATCCATTTCAAAGGCAAACTCCGAGAAATACCCTTGCATTATTTTAATAGCTTATGCTTACAGACAAAAAATATTTCAAGAGCAGATCAGAAGTAGGTCGCGTTTTTAGCTTGGTATGGTAATTTACCGCGTTTTCAAAGAGTCAGAATTTCATGCACGGTATGTTTTATTTGATAGGTGATATTTTACCTACATAGCAGGTGTCGAATATGTACTCCTTTCTTGACGTACATAATCGTATTACAAGTGCAGCCAGTATTGGTGCAGGAGTAATGCACGGGCACCTAGCGAGCAAGGTGATATTGTGTCTTCGATATTTGTTGTCACTTGACCACAAGCTTAAAATGATTCTTGTGAATCGGTAATTCTAAATTCTTTTCAATGAGATACTGAACTATAGTATATACAGACTATCATGTATCTTAAAAGAAACATACCCCACAAGAGTGGACAACTTCGAGACCTTCCAGTATACCAAACAAGTATCCCATTACTTCTGTCTCAGAACCTGGATCAGATATACCTACATCAAGCTTCTCACAAGCCACGTGTTCGTGTATTAAATACAATTTACCTGTGACAAAAAGTACAAGAAATTTAACCGCGTTTTCCAGATTCAACGCAAACATGGACAGTACTTCTTATTTCTGAATCAGTTTGCCGTTTGGTTATACTCCTTTGCTCTCCTCAAGAGCTCAAGGGCGTTAACAGCTCATTAAATGTGTGTATAGAAGGAGGGGGAGCATGACCATGACCAGAACTAATTCAAACCCGACTAGCGAACCCCTCGTGCCATAGGATCTACGACTCTTAAGGGCCTTGGATACCAGACCATCTGTGGTGTAATCTGAGGCATTGTTTTGTAATTTTAATCCAATAAATGGTTGTTTACTCCATTTCAAATTTGAATTCATTGAAACAGCTAATGTAAGGTATGAAATAAAGGATGTACCTTCTAATTTCGTTAGAGTTCTTGGAAAAAAGTGGGAGACAAAGAGGGGGATTTACCCTAACACTTTCAAAAGTTGGGGCGGACATGTATTCCCGTTCCCCACATGCTGACGTCAACAGCCGATGCTTACTGGTAAACAGGGGAGGAAGCAACTGCGGCCAACAAGGCTTGAAAGATGCAGGGATAATGACTGTTTTATACCATGAAAACGGAGGAAAGGGAGAAGGCAGTCCCTCCAAGTTTATTTTCAAAAATTTGCTTAGTCTTACAGATCTAATCTTATTTCTCTCACAAATATTTTCATAATGTTCCTGTGTAAAATCATTGAATATTGAGGGTAAACCAATGAGTTATTCTGCAGAAATTGAGAAAATAAGAAACAAAAATATTGTCACATGATTGATAGGAGCCATTCATGAACTAGTATACCGGGATACACTACTTCAAATTGAGGGGACTGCATTTCCCCTATAACATGGCTGCCGAATATTGCCCTTTATTGTCACTCATCTTGACTCTGTGTTATTCGGACTCAAACCTAAGCAAAGCTCCACCGTACATAACGGGGTACCGTGTATAGGGTGTAGACAAGTTTGGGCTAAACCTACCTCCCGATCACAGGGATGACCCTTATCATTAGAATATAATACAGATTATGGCGGCTGTTTGGGCATTTTGTAAGCTTGGTCTAAAAATAACACTATTAAATCATGTTAGTTGGAAGCAATGCCAATAATGGTGCAAGGGTAAAATACGGTAAAACCTTAAAATGGCACTGTCGGCGATCTGACTCCGTCAGGGGGCGACCTCCGCTACTGGAAGGGGTAGTATCCCTTTAGAAAATTTTATATTCCAGAACATATTTTACTTCCTGTAAAATACCGCCCTGCCCGACAAAGAATATTTTGCTGTTTCCTCCCTTCAACTCTTTGAACATACAGCTTCAAGTAC
This sequence comes from Holothuria glaberrima, assembly GCA_009936505.3. NCBI lineage: Eukaryota > Metazoa > Echinodermata > Holothuroidea > Aspidochirotida > Holothuriidae > Holothuria > Holothuria glaberrima. Next base: position 13,330 of record WURT03321954.1, on the reverse strand, counting down.
AAGGATACCTTCATTGATGCCTATGCCTTCAACTTTGGTGAGATTAGTCGCCTCAGGAAGTTCAAGAATCTGCTTCACAAATTTATCCCAATGTATCTCCTTTTTTCGTACATTGTCTGCAGAAAGAAAACATTTGTGACACAGCTTTAAAGGAAAATATCAAAATGCCTGCTCTGAAGAGTTTTTTCGCCTTTTTTGCAACACACACAATTGTAAATTACTTTTAAAGCCAACATTTTCCGACTGAAACAATTTATTTAGTTTTCTGAATCCACTATATTAAAATAATTTACCTGACACAGTTGAAAGGACCACACACTTTTTCTCCTCAATGTTGGTATCAATTGTACCCATCCACCTGTTATAAATTTGTCCTTTTTTCATGTTAATAACGAAACAAATATCTTTCTCACAAAACATTTTTCCACTTGCATCGCTTTCACCCATCACAGAATAGTAATCTTCGGAATGTAATTTAACTTCGTAAGCTGTAAATGATAAAAGCAGACGAAGAAAAAGTAAAAAAAAAAATAGTAACTTTATGGGCAAATTAACTCTTAATGTACAGTTGCTTCTTGTTAAATGGGAATGATCATCGAAGTTTTAATAACTGAAGGTTTACAAAACTAATTAGAATCGTTGAAATACCATTTGATTGTTCTGGTAAATCCGAGTAAAAGGGTACATGGGTACCACTTGGTATATTTGGTAACTCCAAGCTGAAATAGAATGTTACAGTAAACATTGACTAATATTGATTACATAATTTCCATTCAAAAGACTCCATGCATATTGAAATTGATAAATGAACTTTTTTTTGCTACTACCAGGGGAAAATGAGGAAGGAGCAAGGGGTGAGGGATTTCGACACCAATCCTTCCCTTCCTCACTACATTTTGCAGTTTGAGTCGATCTCTTAGCTATCACACAACGTATGTAAATGCATGTAAATGGTTAAGTTGTTTAATCTCAAAACTTTCTGGAAGGAGGACATCATTTTGCAATTTAAGCATCGCCAATTTGTCTCTCGCTTTTTCGACGTTTGCTCTCAGAATGTTACCCCCCACCCACACACACACAGGTATAATACGAACCTTCTACCTTATTACTCACTTTGGTGGTTTAGGATAAGTTGTATTTGCCTCTGTAAAGGAATAAAGAAAATGGAGAGAAAAGAAAAGATGATTTCAATGTTCGCAATAGTCTTGGATAAATCCAGTTAACCAAATTTGAATGCAGTACACCCTAGTATCAAAATTCGAAGATCAAAATTCATTCATGACCCCTCTATGTATCTGTCCTAAGGATATAACTTCCCATTTTCAGGCAGAGAGACAATTTGGAGTTACTAACCTTCAACATACTCCTTCTGTGGATTTGCTGGATTTCTATCACTTGTGGTATCTTTCAGCGGTATACCCACATCCCTATATTAAAATATATCATATAAATTCACAATACGATTTACATAATATTTCCACTCCTTGCTCTAAATTTTTATACGCTTCGATTCAAATTATTTTTAATACCTTTAAAACTGCGTCTTTTTTTGAAAATTTTATTCTCTCTTATGGACAAATTTAAGAACATTTTCATCCAGATAAATTGTTTCCGTAAAATAAATGTAAATTACAGTTCCTTAAGGAAACCAAGATAGCCATCAAATTATGTTTTCATATCAAGACCGACAGCAAAAATTACATCACTAATTCATCATGGTACATAAAGTAAATCTACTTAGAACTCTTGTTTACCAGTCGAATCTGATGCTTGTTATTTGCAACAGCTATAAAACGCTCCTTGTGAGAAGAAAAATATTACTTAATTAATTTATACTTACGCAGAAAAACTCGAAGAACCTGGATCATTGAAAAAGAATGTAGGTAACTTGAAAAATTCAGACTGTTTATCACGTGGGTTTACGTTCATCACCAACTTTAACCCATACTGTAAGCTTTCTAAACAATTTAACAAGTCTAGTCATTAATTACCGTATTCTCAGTTAGAAGTGGAGCTTCAGATTATTATTTCACAAGATGACGTAATAAAATATAAATAAAGACATTATAAATTACGGAATTAAAAAACCAAATACCAAACCTCTGATTTTCTTTGTTGCAATGTAAGCACACAAAAGAAGAAATGCTATTAAGATGACAGTTCCGATGGGAACGCCCAATTTTGTTATGTAGTCAAAAGAGGAGGTAAATATTCCTGTAACCAAAAGAAAAGTCATAGACGTGATACTCATTAAGAATCACAGACATTTTTACGACACGAACCTAACCATAAAGAATATTTGATTTAAAATATATCTAATTCACTTAAATTAAAAAAATGACTAATTTGAAAATATTAATGGTGGATGAAAGTTGCTGCACCAGGATTTCAAATGTGGGGAGGGGGAGGGGCATAGTGGGTAAGAAAAATGAAGGGGGATGCTGCACCTGCACATTGTTCATGTAAGCTGTATAACTTTGTACATGAGCGGACTGGGTGATGGGGAGAAAAGCTAAGACGGGTAGGGGTGCAAGCTTATCCATTCGTGGTGAAGCTGCTGTGAAATAGTAAATAAAGCGAGAGAGGCATTACGCATAATAACAGCACGAAAAACTTAAGGGCAGACACTCATCACCCAAAATGCATTATTTTTTTAAACTGTTGGGCAACTCCATATCTAGTCAGTTGATAAACGGTCTTTTGCTGACACAGAGAGTGGTAGATTCAAATGATGTACTTGAAATATGGAACACTCTTATTTGTCACTGATTTGTGCAGGTCTCTTGCAGTATATATTGCATTAACCCGTCAGAATCTAGCTTGAGAAAATAAACTAAGGACCTTTATTGGAAGTGCTGCAAAAATCTATTTTTAAAATAATTGTAGAAGAAGTTAGAAGTAAACCTACAACTGAGAGAAGTGTAGGTTAATTGTCTGGTATGAAGAAAAACTGCATTTTAAGATTAGTTCTAGGCGTAATTGACAGCCGTTATGACGTACAGTAACAAACAATAGCGGAAGGGTTACGCCACATGATAAACCCTTTCACGTACACGAATGTGACAAGTGGTAAATAGTTTTATTTCCAATTACACATGCAACTTAACTTACATGCTTCTTGTGAAAAGCAAAAAGTAACAAATTATACCATACCTTTTGCAGAAAGTGTAACCTGAACCACTCGAGTAATGTTTGGTCCATCAATGTAACCGACACACTCAACCAAATCACCGTGCTTTGGAAGGAAGCTTAAGGTAACGAAAGAAGACGATTCAGAAATTCTGGAGATAGTATCCTCTGCTAGTTTTCCATTGATTTTCCAAATTAACTTCGGTTTGGGGAAAGAGTCAAAGGCATGGCAGGTCAGGTTCACTTCAGCGCTTGGTTCGAAGTATATAATATTTGATTCAGTTCCGTTCAAAGTAATGGATGGTCCCTGTAAAACTGTAAGAGAGTTGAAAAATATGTTAAAGAAGCATCGCAATGATAAACATTTGTAACGGTTAAATATGGCTCGTAGCGTACTACACGTTTACAGTCAAGCTGGTATCTCTAGTAGACTTAAACATAAAACATTTACTACTCGATGTTGTATATTTCGTTCATATATGTTTGAAAAATATCCACCAGATTTGTTCAGGTTTTTTCAGTGAGAGGAGGGGAAAGGGGACGAATGCTGTTTCAAATCATGCGTGTTCTAATTAGAATTTTTGCACAGAATCCTCTGTATAAACTATTTACAACATCGTTTCAAGTCAAAGAACGGTCCATTTCGTTCCTTTTGTGTGGTACATGATAGAACCGTATGCCTCTTTTGGGAAGAGGTGGGGGTGGGGGATGAACCGTTACTTTGAATTTTATTCTAGATATGAAACAGACATTTTTGGAAAGTCGGTTTACCCTTTCCAAACATGTCTTTTTTGATTATAAAACTTTGCTAAGACACCCATATAATTGTTTGATCCTTCATGCTAAGTTTTATATTTTCAGAAAAAAATGAATTTAGACTTACCAAATATAAGAGGGTTCTACTAAAAGTTTGTGTTCATTTTAAAGTCGAAAATACTACTTACAGGATGCTTAGAAAAGACCCCACCTTTTGGGAAAATCTACTTTCCCCTCGATCTGAAGAAAAAGTGGTCATGGGGCCCCGCTTTTGCCTATTTCACCCACAGCTCTACACTTTCTTTGTGTATATATGGTTTTGGGACCTTCTATGGTTTATCGTTCCAATGTAATGTAATTAAACGTACACTCGGTAGGTGTATTGTTATAGCTACCAAATCTCTACGTCGTGATCGATGGTTCATCAAGCCGTTTTTGAGACAAAAACAAGTCCTTGAGTGATCCAAGTTCGTTTTTGCTTAACCTTGTCTCTGTTAGGCTAGCAAGCCTATACCCTGTGTTGCATAACTTTTCCCCCATTCGGGAAAATTTGGTTTTCTCCCAAACGTGAGAATCTTCCTGACTGTTGAAATGCCCTGCTTTTCCAGTCCAAGAACTTTTTAAACGCATTCATTACGTGCAATAACCTGTGTAGGCATTACTGTGTACTACACATTCGCTTCATGTAGTTATTCTGTCGTTTTTCTTACGTCGTACAGAAGATTGAGCTTGAAGGGAAAATACAGTCACCGCAATTAAGATTAGTCGTACCTGGCTATCCTATTTGGTGCATGGCTCATGAGAATCATGTGCCAATATTTTTCTCAATAAACTGAGGAATTTACGAAGAATAACTCCTTGGTTTATCTTGTATATGCAATATAATCCAGTAGTTTTGTTCTCAAAGGGAAATAAGAATAAATGTGAAATTTAGCTGTTGTTTCAAAATAATTTGAGGCGACGGCGAATGCCCTTTAATATATATTCAAGTTGTTCATTATTTTATGATATTTTATGTAGTTTACTGTTTGAAAAAGAATTATGAATGGCTAATAACGGGAGGAAAAAGAACATGCCTACCCACTCCCACATTATCGTCACAGCCAACTAGTGGCATATCTAAGGAGGGGATATGGAGAGTGAGCAGCCCCCACTAAACTCTCTCGCCCCAGAACTCAACCACTGGAAAATTCAAGAATGAAAAATATGTATAAATTAACGATGATTCCACATTTGATCCCCCCTTCATGAAATTGTTGAACCACAGGAACCCCCATACAATTTTTTGATACGTCACTGGCCACAGTTCCTGATCAAGGCAAAGGCATACAACCCATTTTGAATTGTTTACAGGCAAGAAATACTTTCATGCCGCACAACCATGCAGGCTGGAAGGGGGCAAGCTAAAGAGGGACAACTTAATTTTTCGTTTCAGATCCAGATACATTTAATTAGATTTGTATTGAACTTACCGTATGTTTTTATTTCCAAACAAACTGCCTTTGTTTCGTTAACTTCCTCTATGGTAGTTCGGCAAGCAAATATTTCGACTTTACGTTGAAGTGACAAAGTTAAAGTTAAACTTGTGTCAAACGTCGTATCGTTCGAATGTTTCCTCTTCTCTGAGAATGACTCCAAATGATCATAATTTTCCTCCCATGTAAGACTTGCCTGAGGTCTAGATCTTTCGGCATAGCAAGTAATGCTTAAAGTTTTGTCTTTTCTTACATAAACTTTATCTGAATTTACTCTAATACCGTTTAGTAAAAAGAAAACATTTGGTAGAACTGGAAAGGAAGGAGATTTAAAATAATCATGAATATTTACCAATGCCATCTAATTTCCCTTACTTTTCGAAATGTATTTCTTAAACAAAGTTAGCTGAAAAAACACAAGTAAATTTTGAAATCATATATGGATAAAATGAAGCCGAATAAAAAGTTTAAAGCCTCTTAGTTCACCTAAGTTTTTAGTTCAATTGCAGAAAATTTCATACTTACTAAATGCCAAATATATACTAGCCTTCGACAGTTGACGGATAGCTTTCTTTCCGTAAATTTCAATCTCATGTTTGGCCGAATAAACAACATGCGGTTGACAAAACTATCAAAATTTCTGCCAGAATTGGGGATTGCGACTGCCAAACCTTCCTTTCTCCATGTAATACGATGATGAGTACTAAACTTCTTTATTTCAATGGAATGTCACCCAGCCTTGAAGTGCGTCAAGGAGGGCACAAAAGAGTACCCTTTAACTCTTGCATTTAATTTGTGGTAACTTAAGCAAGTCCGGATAATTTTACTAATAATGATGAATTGCAGTCATTTTTAACGATAGCAATATGTAAGGTACTTCTAGCTTGAAGACATCACATGACGCCCCCTCCCCCTCCGCCGAGCGTCGCTGCCCATAGGAAGGTATTTCCGGTAACTACTTACAGTTTCGAGCAGCGCGTGCACCAGTCAGGAGGTGGCAGCTCGAGGACCGCCCTCCTGCGTGGCCGTCCTACGCAGTTAACTGGCCAACAACTTCCCCCTCCCCGCATGGGACGATACAATTAAGGCCACCTCCGTCTCCCCAGACAGGCAATTAAAATTTCTCTCAAGTTTTCTTTATCACCTCCTCCAATTAGGCCTAAAATAATAACATTCTTTGGCACCTCTAAGACAAACGCCTACAGGTCTTGATATACTTTAAACGCCCAAGACCATATTGCGCTGAGTATCATACTGCATATCTCACATTGTACTGGTCTGTGCAGTAAAAGTGTAACCACCACTAATGATTTTAAATACCCGGGTACTACAAAATGTAAAAGCTACTTTAACCAACAAGGTTAAATCTTTGTTCTACTTAAATAGCTTATCAACTTCAAGTTTGAAACTCTAGGACACTTAAAGGACAACCACAGTCTCCCAATTGAATTTCACACCCGCAAGTGCTAAATCACAAGCGTCAACAAAACTGCTCTTCAACTCTCCATTGGCGATTAACAATAAGCTTAGTACAATCTTTGTGGAGGCCAACTAAATCACGAATGGTTTAGATTCTCATGTAGTGATATTTTAAAGTTTATGCACTTTTATGTCATAGGCGTCAGTGAGTAGATGACAGAGGGACATGTTCCACTACTGAACGCTAGGGGATATCATGACTTCTGCCCCTCCCAACATTTATCAAGAACCCCAGTGAAAATAGTAGGCACGCGTTCGATTTCATAGTTTAATGCAATCAAGCTCGAAAATAGTGGGAGCAGCCATTTAACGTATTAAAATTGTGGGTTCATGCCTCAAATTGCACCACAGATCAAAGAGAATCCCAAACTCCAGGGCTCTTAAAACGGCCCTGGATCTCACTCTCACAGACCTTCGCGATCCACACCTAAATTAGTTCTGATCAAAGTCATGTTCAAACTTTTGAAAAGCTCTTGAAGCTCTTGGTTTTGTATAGGGGTTTTTCATGTGACGTCAGCGCGTTTCAATTTGGCACACTGGCCGTCGCTGCTCATACGCAGAAGGTGCCTTATCGATACACGCGAACGACACCGCCTTAGTTACAATGTTGTACAATGGACGCCTGACCGTCAAAATAGAAAGACGTGCAGCGCAGTGACGTCGGTGAAAAACCTCTATAGACACACAAGAGAAGTGTTTTTAATTTACCTAAGGTTTGCAATGTTGTAAAACATGGAAAGTATATTGTAAAGAATAAAATAGGACACATACAGGTTGGCCTAAGGGTTTAAAGTAAGGTTCAGGATTACTGTTTTACCATTGGACCACTTTAAGCGTCACGACAAGCATGGGACGTGATCATCGGGAGGGGGGATATCCCCCTCAATATTTTTAGTGAGGGACATAACATCAAATGTCCCCCAACATTTAGAACTATGCTGAAAAAATAAATGTTGTTACACACATTTTCGATATGAATTATTGTGATATTAACCTATTAATCGCAGCTGTGGAAATTTTTAGATCAGAAATATGTGAACTGTGTCCTCTAGAATGCACCAAATCCCTTAGCTTCCATCTAGGGGCCTCGCCCCTCTACCCCAGCAGAGGACCTATGGTGGTTCCCTGTACCCCTGGCCGGAGGCGCAAACTGTTCACAGAAAGAAGGTGCCCCCCATAAATTTTAACAGATCGCCGCACCTGCGACATAGCAAGGGCACCAAAAAACTTGAGACGTCTTGTCATGCCTATTTCGCTTTTCACGTTGGTCTTACCGTATGTGCGGAATGTTGCACTCGTAGATGCTGCGATATCTGTCCCGTCAAGGCTAACATTACAAGTTAAGGTGATATTCTCTCTTGTCGGACTAAATTGCAAAGTCGATACGGAATCAAACGTCCTGTTTTCCTGTAAGTTACGAACTGTTTGCTGAGTAATATTGTCAAATTTCTTTCCATTTATCGTCCACGTAATGTTAGCTTCAGGCTTGGCTCCTTTCGCCAGACACGTGACATTTATTGTCCTCCCTTCAGCTATGTATAAACTTTCTCCGTAAAATATTTCATATCCACTTTCCTTCTGATATGAAGCATTTGATAGTATGGCGTTCTCATATGAGAGAAATAACTTTGGTGGTACTGTTTTTAAAGAAATAAATTCAGAAATTGTTGAAAGTAAAGATTAAAAATGCACATTAGGGAATATTGTTCTTGTAAGTAGGCCCACATCCACGAGAGGGTTAGATAAGGGCTGTATGTTCCAGGCACATAAAAATTTTCAATCTCTGGTTCTTATGAGAAAAACAGAGAAATGGAAAAATAGGGGAAAATATGGAAAACATTGCACTATTTGACATTTTAGATCCTGAAAAAAGCAAAAACTAATACATACTACAGTTTATTAAAGCTATGGTAATTTTGAATATCCTGGAGGACAAAAATATCTAGCGGACGCGACCCCTACCCCCTCTTGGTTACGGGCTCGTTTACCTCATAGGGCTGGTGCCACCAGACCCCGACCGTACTAAATACCACTGTACTTATCGCTTCATTACAGAACTGCGTATTGTGACATGACCATACCAGCTAGCCAACCTTTCTATCAATATAAAAATTGCCACAAACAAGGACTGTTTGGTCCTTCATAAAATGTACACCACATGCGAACGTTGGGTTTCAATGCTATAAAAAACTGGCTATAGGCCTACGCACTGTTACATAACATTGCATGTACCGTACTGCACTCCTGGTTTTTTGGAGAGTAAGGTCGATGCCCTTTGAGGTGCTCATGAAACAAAACTGGCCGTACTTTTTTTACATTTATAACTACAAAAGTTAAACATTCAACTAGTCCACCATGTAAGTGTTGCAAGGTATGTTCCTTAATATCTCGGAATAGTCATGTTGTATGCACACTGTTACCCCTTCCCCCAACCCGTACGTATAGCCAGACAAGATCCTGAAGAGTGGGAAGGGGGATAGCTTCCAGTGTGCGAAAATTTTCTAAAAGACATTGAGGCAAATGGTGTTGAACACTTATATAATAGGTCGAATCCTAACTTGCCAATTGCAGGCCGAATTACCCCACTATCGGTCGAATTTACCCACTGTAGGTCGAATTTACCCAACTGTTGGTCGAATTTACCCAAATGATGGTCGAATTTACCAACAAATGGTCGGAAAATATCCGTGATGGACGGAACATAAGCTATGGAAAACTGATGAGCCTTATGTTGTTGTTCTCCAATGGTTTGAATGGGTCGACTTGTCAATACAGAGGAGGGTATACCGGTAGTTATGGGAGTCTAATAGTCCTATCACGTGACCTTGGGAAAGCGAGTGTGGTGATTTAAAATGACGGATACTTTGCAACCGTCTTACGTGATTAATTTATCTACTATGAATGTTCTGACATTTGCAAAACAGTCCTCTTGTTGCCTAAAACTTGACACCGTAATGCACTCCTGCCCGTTTTCTGTGGTGTCCATAAGTGCTACAGATTTGAGTGCTTGACACATGCACCTAAAACATGAGTAAAAGTAAGCTGGATTAGATTAATTGCAGCTGTTGAAGTTAGAGAATTCCGATTTCATGATGAATGTGAAAAAGTGGCATGAGGCTATTTCATCGTTAATACTGATACCATAAATAAATGCTTAAGTATAATCATGTAAGTACTACGGCGGAGATAGTACTTCCACTAACCATACTACAGCTCAAATATTCAAAAACAAATTTAAAGGGAAGGGAAACATCCCCTCCCCTTAGACCCCTCCTACAGGATGGCGGTCCGAAACAACGTTCATCCCCAGGCGAGAACATCCACCTGGGCCTATGCTACAGCCTACATACGCGGGTCGAAATAAAACCACATGAGGTCAAATATTACCTCTTACGGTCGAATAGTACCTACCCTCTGTCGAATTTACTGTCGGCTGGTCGAATAAACCGTGTATTGACCGGAATTAAGATACCAGAATGTTTGAGGTTATTCCTCTCTTATTTCTATTACGAATGAATTAAAATATTTGATTATTACTCCAAATTGTAGTTTTGGTTTTTACTAAACAACTGATTTTGATCGCGGTGAGAATAGTTTTCGTGTTGGGAGGAGTCAAGCCAAAAGCTTTGTGCGGTCGAAAACCGCATGAATTATCCTGCCTTTTTTCATACTGTGTGAATTTTAGTGTCTATCCTTCTAGAAGGCAAGACCTCCTTCTATGGATTTTAAGCAGGGACGTGGCGCTTCGTGAGAGGACTCTATGATCACTTTTAAGTTGATGAGGTTTAACGGCCCAGTTTCCAATCAATTGGTTCAAGTCGAGCCGGCCACGGCCTTTTTCCAGTTGTGGCTCACTGGCTTGTTTTCCCTTACTCCATTGCTTTTGCGGAGCATCACGCACAGCGGCAGAAGGTTCCATTTTTAAAGTCTTTGGTACGACTCGACCTGGGAATGGAACCCGGGCCTCCCGCGTGAGAGGCGGATGCTCTACCACTAGACCAAACACGCGAAAGAAGCTTGACAGTTTCTCAGTTTAGGCAATCAGGAGTTGTTTTATGCTGACTCGTACTAAGATGATCTGAATAAGGTTTTGTTTTGGTCAGATTGAATGGCAGATGATGTTCAGGGCTGATTAGCCTAATGTTAAGCACATCAAAGGTAAGGTTAACTTCTCATTCTAATATCGATCTCTTTGGCTTCCACCTCATCAAGTCACAGCCCCTCAGTGGGTGGAGTTGGCTTGGTGGTTTAGCGTATTGCCTTGCATACTGGAGGTCCCAGGATCAAATCCCGGTGGACCACTTGGAAATTTTCTGGGGACTAAAATTTTACTTGTTCAGCATAGCTTTTCAGAGTTTGATGCCGAGGGGGTTTAAATTGGTAAATTTTAATTGGGTATCTGATTGTCCGATTTTCCGATTGAGTAAGTTGTCCGATTCAGGAAGTTACCCGCTTTGCTCGGTTCAGCTGTCGACTGCAGAGGTGCAAAGCAAGGAATCCTCACCCCTCCCAGCCTTTTGGAAAGTGGCTACAAACTGGGAATACACTCACGTCCTTCGGATAGGAATGTTAAAGGGAGGTCCCGGGAACAGGATTGGAGAGATTAAAACACGCCTGCCTCTTTAACCTCTGAGCACTAGTCGAAAAGAGAAGGCGAATTCCTCCAGTATTCATCCACGCTCACTCTGGTATAGGGTCCTCGACGAGCCAATTGGCTCCCTGACCCTAAAACGTTAAACTTAAACTATAAGTAACCTGGTAACGATGAGCTGAACGAAGACTTAGACCACCCCTAGGGCTACTATTGAACTGGAAAACGAAGAGGAATCATTCAACGATTGAGAATATAAGTACTGATGGGTTGAATGCTCTTTGCTGTAAGCAGTTAATAGGAAACAAATTCCTTTCTTGGTGTAGACTTTTCCCTTCTGAAATGAAGACATTTTAAGGTAACAACTCAGGTGACCGCGTCATGGCATGTACCTCGATAGTTCAGTGGTATAGTAGTCTGCACGGTACGCTGAAGGTCGCTTGTTCGAGTCCTACTTAGGGCTAAGTTATCGATTCATCTTATAATATTCTTTTCAGAATAAGGTATTAATTTAAGTACTGATGTTAGAGATAAATGGCCTAAGGTCTCTATGTGACTATTTCATTTACCACTCAATCACTCAAGTCGCTGCGTCTCTCATACATATACTTATTGATGTGAATGGTAAGAATATATTGTCATACGTTTGTCCTGCGTCCATCTATGACGTGTATGTATTGTCATTCGTTTGTCCTCTTTGTATCACGTTTCTGTAGGGTATTTATCTTGAGATGTAAATAGGAGGTGTTCGTGTCATGCTAAATTAGTGTTCCGATGCATCTACCACCATTAGATACTACAAGCTTCCTTATATTGGTGATTATAATGGTGTGGTTCAGTCCAAAGTGAGAGAGTTGGTTAAGATGTATTGTAGTAATGTTGATGTCAAATTGGTTTTTGTGTCCTGTAAATTACCTTATGTGTTTGTTAACAAAGATCCAATCCCCCAACCTCACACTTCATGTATTCTACACATTCATCTCTGCAAGTTTTAATGCTTGTTATATACGGGAAACTCACAGATACCTAACTGCAAGAATGCATTAGCTCTTTTTCTTCGAAAGAAAACACGCATATATTTACTAACACCTTAGGAAATCAACTATTTGCAACGGTAAAAGTGAATACAACACTTCACAATCATTGATTCAGCTCCCACTAAGCTCCAGCTCAATATTAAAGAAAGCCTTCACATCCGCTGGCAAAATCCCAGAGAATGTCTCTCGCTCACCCTGTAGTCTAGCTGGCGAATATGAAAAAGAGCTTTAAAAATTGACCCACCCGGTACCTATTTGTAAAATATAGCGACTATGCTAAAACTATTGTTCATAATGTAAATTTAAATTTTAGGTTGTTTGTCACTTTTTAAAAGTTCCCGAAAATGCAATTAGTCAAAATTTTAGTATTTTTTACACACTTTAACATGACCATATTTATAAAATGCTGTGAGTCAAAATCAACAATTTATACATTTTAAAGTGCTCGAAATATAATGAAAATAAAAGAATTATAAACTGTATATAGAGTGTTTCCGTAGCCTTAACAAAGAAACTTAAATAACGGACTGAGATACGTTGAACGGTCTGTTCTCAACACCTTTCATGACCGACTGCATGGTCAAGTGGTTAGAGTATCCGACTTGCAGCCGGAAGGTCGAGGGTTCGAATCATGGCCTTGTCATACCAAAGACTTTAAAAATGGAACCTACTGCCATTGTGTTCGGTGCTCAGCATAAGCAATGGAGTAGGGAAAACTGGAAAAAAGGCCGTGGCCGGCCCCACTTAAACCATTATTAGGTTAGAAACTGAGCTGTAAAACCTCATCTTACTAACTAACTAACTAACTAACTAACTAACTAACTAACTAACTAACTAACTAACTAACTAACTAACTAACTAAC
>WURT03321734.1:3157-19119 GCA_009936505.3 Holothuria glaberrima | reverse complement strand
TGAACAGTTTGGCCTGTTCATTAGTGGTAATAACAAGTAACGTCAAAATGAAGTCTTGGCCTTCTTCATGAGGCTATTTTCAATGATGCTTATGCAGTTTGAGTGTGCATTATCTGGTTCATAACCCTCAGTTCTGGATGTAATAACGGACAAAATTTTTACGTTTTAAAATTTTCTTTTCAAGAAAATTCCAGAAGTACCGAGGCGAGTACCGCACAGTAATCTTTTAAATTTCTTTTAAAGTTATAATACCACATGAGGTTCGCATGTCTAAATTGTAAGCTTTAGCAGAATGCAAATTCTTTGACCTTTCAAGCAGTATTCTCTAGGGATTTGAGGAGATTCCAGGAGGTTTAAGGATTTAAAACCCAGGGTTATCTAGCGTTTATACAAATATTTGTTATGGTGGACATTAAACAGAAGCTTTTAAGTGCCCCCAAAAGGCAAGTTAAATATAGTCAGTCTTATTTTTTATGAAAAATTATAGTGCTAAATAATTGTAAAATACGGATATTGAAAAGGAAGTAAAACTGAGGGAGGACAATGGTTCATTCGAGACCTCATATAGTATCACATTCTCATTTGTAATCCAGTTTCATAACAACTTGACGTTGCATCAACGTACGTAACATCATGATCCGAGATTATGTTCCCTGTCCCCCAATAACTAACTTTCCATGAATGACCTACATACTTGTCCAATATATTAAATTTCAAAAATCAATCGTTACCTAGTATGATACAATGAACTTCTGGACATTGTTTGTCTTGTACTGGAAAGATCTAAATTACAAAAATAGCTGCAAAATATGCTTGAATGAAACAAAAACTTAATAAGGATTAAACGCTCAAGCTCATCTTTTCCATGGTAACAGGTTTTAAGCAGTTGTATTTTAAAACTGTCTTTTTTTTCATATTCATCGTCTTTGGACTGTTGGATGGGAGTCTTTGAAGAGTGTGAAGAATCCTTTCGACTTTACAAATCTCTTTAAAAACTGGATTAAATTCCTTATCAAATTGTGTGAGAGTATGTGCGTATGAAGGGAGAGATCTTTGCCCCTCCCTTAGCGACAAAAAAAAAATCGATTTTGAGGCAAAAATATTTTTCCGTGTCAAAACCTTTGTCATGATTATTTGCAGATTAAGAAGAATTCCGGGATACTAGAAGCTCTACTCAGTGTGAAACTTCTTTTCCGTGCGTCTCCGTTTAGTAGGACTGACTTGAGAGCTTGCCATTTAAGGGTTTATATCATTTTTCAAATGGCAAGTTTTGACTCACTTTCTGTCATGTATGGAGGAAAGGTTTGAATCTTTTAAAACAGACCTCGACAGACAGCACATTGTTTAACGGATCAGAATAGAGGGGGGGGGATATTCAAAAGGTGCTTCCCTACGAGGAAGGGGAGCTTACCCCTTATATCTCACTGGAAATCTTGGGAGTGAAAATTTAAACCCTTTGTCATTTTACTTATGAATTCTTTTGTAATGGATAAAGTTTGCAATATGAAATGAAGTAACACATAAAAGTGATTATTTCCTTGGCCAGTACCTATTGTAAGCAGTTGGTTCGTTATTTTTTTCTGAACAGCAGGTTGGGTGGAACCATGGTTTCAAAGCCTTATTCTCCCCACCCATATAAACCGAGGGTATCATAAACTGATAACGAGTTAGTCCAAGTTAGCCCTTCACAAAAATTGATCAAAATTCTACTTCTCTGATCTGTATGGAGAGCCCTTCACAAAAATTGATCAAACTGCTACTTCTCTGATCTGTATGGAAAGCAACCAGAGCCATTTGAAAAAAAAAACTAGTTACTGGACCAGCACGGTCCTAACTGGGGCGAGGCCCGTGGTGAGCACGTTACTCTCGACTAGAGATAAGACCCCGGCTTCTCATACGTGCTGAAAGCACCTCAAGGAAGGGCCGAGCTCTCCTGCCCCTACGCCTTTCCAAGAAAATTCCTCTTCACCCCGATGACTTAAAGCATAATTTCAGAGGTTATAAATGAAACTGTTTTCATCCCTTCTGCATGTTATATTCAATTTATGGACTTAACACGAATCAGTCAATTACAAATATGTGTGGTGTTTTGTTTGCAAGTGTATTGCCAGTAAATTTTCCTTTGCTTGTTGCAATCACAGAGTTGGAAGACTTACAGCTCCTTGTTGTAAAATATACTTAAAAATTGCCTAGTTTTGTTTCTTTTTGAAATCTAATGCATTCTGACCTTGGAAAATTACTTCATTGCAGAGCATTTTGTGAGGAGAGCACTTTTTTCTTCATATCACACTAAGTAGGGAGCTGGAAGACGGCTTCCCATGCCCGGTCATAGGGACATTTGGGGGGAATATGTTGCTATTGATAATGGTAAGACCGGATAAAGAGCCTTTTGGAATATTTTCTGAGTATATCTATGTCTTCACCACTACTAGCCTATAGGAAATTTGCACAATTTTGGGGGCTAGAAAAAATGTGGGGGATAAATCCCCTAGCCCCCTCCTCCCCCGTTAAACCCCGCCTGCGGCTCCCTGCTCTGATACAGCAGTCAGTGATCAGAGTTCGAACACGGTGTAGTGACTGAGAAGTACTGAGTACGCAAGGACTTACTCTGACTAGTTACAAGCAGGGAGCTAAAAGACACTAGGATGCAGGTGCGTAGCCAGGATTTGTTTGGGTTGGTCGGAATAAACAGTTTGAAACCACACTATTCTAGTGAAGCTTCTGGCCAACTAAAAACCTCTATCCTGACCCCCTTCTCGACTCACCCGACCCCACTTCTATTCAATTGGTCTACAAATAATCTCTTGTAATATACACATTAACGCTTTGACTCATACATATTCTACATTGCCCTGCTTTCACGTAAGAAGCGTCATTCCCACGTTGGTAGAGGTGACAATGGTTTGTATAAATGGTAGAATATGTATATTTTCCCGTAGGAAAATGCTTAATGGATGTAAATTCAAGTATTCAATAAAATGTTATGGCAAATTATTTTATGAGCCAATCCTATCTAAAAAAATGTCCTATTTGCTTAGCTCAGTCTCTCATTTTCAATTTACCACGCAGGGAAAATTTCACACTTTTACCTATGCCTCCGTAAAAAACAACAGGAAAATTTGCCTCCCTGATTTAATCAGATGGTAGGTTGACCTTGGTAATTGTGCGGAGCAATCTCTCAATTTGCCCCTACGAATTAAAAACAGCTCTCTGTATTAAGCTAAATATTTGTAGTAATCTTTGAAATGGAACTGCAGCTTAAGGCAACATTTTCGAAAATGCAAGTAAGATTAAATGAAGTGATAGACTAGTAGAACACAACTCTCGATGCACCTGCACGTTGGCCTACGGGCAAAACAAGCAAAATCTACGTCTTAAAGGGAATGATTTGTAGATTTGTCTAGGGTTTCATTACACAAAATTGTAATTTTAGATATTATCGGAAATTTTTTTACAGTCAATTTGAAAAGAATTTTTGAAAATTTGAAAATGATTTTGGAAGTCATTTGCATCGTAAGTTTACACTAAAATCCTCACTACTGCCCAAAATAAGGCAATTTGCATAAATATTAAGGGTTCACTTACTAAATTATGGGTGTTATTTTTAATTAATGACAAACTAGACCGCTCGTTTTTCTGTCACGAACATCACGTACCATGTAAGAACATTTCTTATTTATTTTTCTCCTTTTTCTTAAAGTGTTAGCTTTGGTTTAGAATTTGTGACTAAACATATCAACACAAAATTGTGACTGTTAATAAACAAAGATGACAAGGAGACGTGTTATACACGAGATCTTCCAAATGATGCAGTTTCAAATATGGCTTTCTCTTCTCATTTCCTGTAAACATCGTTTGTAACTTTTCTTTTACAATGATATGAGATAAATTCCTCTCAGATTAGAGTAAAGTAAGCCTGATATGATCCAAATGAAGAGTATTCTGGAAAAAGTTTCTGGCAACATGGTTATATTCACAAAACTCAATCAAACAATGTAAATCAGAAAGTTATAAAATAGAATCAGTTTCAAAAACACTAAAAGCATGGTGACTCAAACATGCTTTCAAACATCCTTAGTGTTAGAAAAAACGATACTAAAATATGAAGTCTATTCATTTGGGATATTGGGCTAAACAAGCTGAGTTCAGTCGGAGCAAAAACTCAGTCGGTGTCGCAATTGGACATATCTCCTAAAAAGTCCCTGCTAAAGTTTATCTTATCATTTTGAGTACGATTGTTATAAATCTTCTCAGTACATCATTTGAATGAATGGTGAGTGTATTTTGTGCTCTTAGAATAAATGCACACTAATCTTTGTGATAAATGATTAGCTTTATCATGGTGTATGAAAAAACAGAACGAAACAGTGTATGATAATACTTAATAGCAGGGAAGCATGTGGTCCTAATTGAAGGCGATTCTGAATAAGACTCTAATGACAGATGAATAATACAAGATGGACCTAAGCAGTAACATTTGGCCAAAACAATATAAATCAAAGTAGCTGTTCCCGCTGCCTTGTCTCCATTACGAATTGATCTTGCTAAAATGACAAGTTCTTTTAAAGCATTGCAGTTTTGACCCTAGCTCTGACATACAGTACAGCTTCAGTGTATAGAGAAAATTGATTTGACGCTAACTACTTATAGAAAAATGCGTATTTAACTCACTGCATCTTGTATTTACATAAGACAATGCAACAGGATCCTTGCAACCTGTACTCTAATATAACCATTGAATATGATACAAGTAAGTAAAGACTATTAGGAGTCGAAACTACTGTGTTATTCAATTTGTTTTGTAACAAGAGTGGAAAAGCGTCTTTGAGTGGAGTTGAAATGATGTTCGAAAAAGAGGTGTTTGCAAAATGGTAATATCTTAGTAGAGCAAAAGAAAGTTGTGGTTTGAAATAAACCATTCAGAAGGATCAGCACTCTTAAGGGTGGATGAACACTCACAACAAGTAATTAAACCCGTAGTCAAGAGGGGCAGTGGCGGCTTCCTCATAGACATTTTCTCCTCCCAAATTATAAACTACTATTGTTTTAATGCATTTTGGTATTATTATTATTATTAAAATAGTTTATTACCCAAAACGTCTTCATCCCCTCATCTTTTGTATAGTATCTGGCTATAGGCCTGCAGGTAATTTATTATTCATTCCTAGCCCAGTTTCAATTAATTGTTTCTTAAAATTTCACCAAAATTGTAAAGTTTTACGAAAACACCGTACTCACGGGACTTAGTTGGTATGAACTAGAACTTTGGTGTAAAACAGATTTTCTTTCAATTTTATGAAATGAGAGGGATACCTTCAATTCTCATTCACAATTTTATCCAGGTTTTACCGGAATAAATCAATCTATGTCTATTCTCGCACATCATCACATACCTTATCACGCAATTCACACTTCGCGTGAAGTGGCCGTTGGAGCCATTTACATCGCAGGAAACAAACGTGACGACGATTTAAAAGTAATCAAGGAAAGATGAAAGGAATTACAACGGGTTTGAGAGCTCAGAGGAATCCCACCCTGCCTCCGTTATCACTCATCACCGTCTTACTTGATAGGCACTTGATGGACATTTATATTGCCGCTGATCGCACGTGACAACTGCACTTAACGAGGGCGTCCTCTGTATAACATTGGAAAACCTCTCATGGCCACAATACATATATTAACGAAAAACAAAACATGAATTTTTATCCAGCGACTGCTGTTATAGCTTCTAAGACGTAAGATGGGGTAGACCAAGTGACAGACCAAATTAAGAGAAACAAGGCTCGAATAGGGATGAAGTTGGGAAGGGTTGAAAATCATATTTTTGTTAATTGAGTATTGATATTTAAATGAGAGAAAATGAGTTTAGGTGTAAAGAATTCAGGAAAAAAGTGTCTAACTGATTGTGGGTTTTACTTCGTTATAAAACGTTTCCATTTCTGATAAGGCCCGGGCTATTAGCCAGTTACACGTTTCTTCCATCTAGATTGCAGCTCCTTAAAGCTGCTGAAAGGTAAGCACCCCGGAGATGTGATTTTATTGAAAAACCGTTTCCATAACACAATTATTTGAACAGTGAAGGATATTAACCCGAAAAACTAAAATCTTTCAACCCCTTAATTGTCGAGACAACTAGTCTTATTACGAAAGCACCGTTATCTTTTAAAATGGCATTTTGGCTAAGATCATGTGTAGTATCTCTTCTTTTCAGCCAGTCTAGAACGCAACCACTCATGACAGACCCATGATAGAGAGGTCTGAGGGTTGAGAGGTTGTTCAGTTAAGTTGTGTCCTTTCGGGAAATTAGCTTCTTCAGGGAGCAAAACTCCTTCCGGAGTAAGTGGTTGGTTTCGCCCCTTGGACAGTTGGATCTCGGCCAGTGAGTCGAGGGGACTTTGGAAAAAGTATCCGTTATGTGTATGCAGCAGAAATGGAAATATATTTCAATTCAGAGGCATTGTTGTATATGCTAATGATTAACAGTCATTGATCAGAGTTTGTTGACATTCATTCTTCGATAAGTTTTCACGATCCAATTGAATATTAGGTTATCTTTCGCGAAAGAGAAGAAGTTGACCCTTTGGACATGCGTTGTTAATTCCTTTACTGGTTTGTGATTACTAACGACATCGATTCACTTGATATCAAGTGCACTTGTTCTTGGTTTAATGTCGAGCATCTCTAAATGGTCATGTCGACCGTCTACTTTCGTCAAAGGAGTACCGACATGAAAGGCAGAGGAGTATATGATGCCCCGCTAGTCATCCTCCCCTTCGAGAACCGCTTTGGAAGATCTGCTGTGATCAGCAAACCTAAATTATCATTCTACTATAAATTCGGTCAGTTGTTATTTGGAATGCGTCCACCTCGGCAAATTTTGAGACATCGATTCTGCGACATTTTTGCTTCGTTTACGGGTTTAGGTTTATCGATCGTCCGGCTCGTTTCGTATGATTGAAGCGAGAATAGGAATTGTACTTTATGCTGCTGGAGACACCGATTTAAAATCAATTCTCCTTAGGGCTGCTTTTTACTCCCCGCTAATCGATTTTGCTTTGGAAAAACACTTGACTTCCTCCTTCGGTCTCAGCGGTAACGCAACCATCTCGCCTTTTTAACATCAGAGGAGACATTTTTATGCCGTGGGAAAAGTTCTACCGAAATATTCTATAATGAGATAAAATGATACCATTATTTCGAAAGATATCTATAAGCTGTGAGTAACTACCGTCGTAGAAATTCCTACACATAGCTCTTGGTCTTACCACGTCCATTACCGGTATTGCAGCTCATAGTTAACATTGGCATACAGTGCTCATACGTATGCGTTGGCTGTAATTAGCGCACCGTTATGATTATATTGATCCTCGGTAAGAATGTAAAAATGTAAAATTTGTAGTTTTAAAAGTTTGAAATTGACGGCAAAGGTTGAGGAATATTCTGTAACTTGTATGCAGCACATGGGTACTCTCAATATATCCATACTTCAAATATGAGGAAAAATATCGACATATACACACACTTCAATTACTTTAATCAAGTAGTTACCGTTCGGCCATTAAATTTTTTCATAACGTCCTCTAGCCAACGCCGTCTCTACTAACACGGGTGTTGACCTAATAATGCCTCCGTTAAATCCGAGCAAATGAATAGGCTGTAACAAAAAACGATAAAGACTCCACATCTCATTCATTCTCAAACTAAAGAGATTACAAGGTGACGACACAAAATCTTCAAAAAATTATGTCGAGCAAGATCAGGTATCTTCCGAGGTTTTCTGATCAAGATTTAAAAATCCACGATTGTTGCATTATTTGGTGATATTCTAAACCTCTATATTTACGCCCTACCCTCGGCATTATGTAAATAGCATTTATCACATACTTCATTAAAAGCTCAGTCGAATTTAAGCCTCCCATCGTTCAATTTTATGTTTTTATATCTCAACAGGGCTGAGTGTCAACATTCTGCTAGAAGCTTTCGGTAAAATGTTTTTCGAGTTTTGCCAAGAATCTGGTTACGATAAAATTCTTGGCGTACTTGGGTCTAACACGCGTGATTTTCTACAGAATCTCGACGCCCTACACGATCACCTGATGTCAATTTACCCCGGTATGAGAGCGCCCTCATTCCGTTGCAGTACCCGTCAAAGTGACGGGGCCCTTGTGTTGCATTACTACTCCGAGAGGCCTGGATTAGAGTATATTGTGGTCGGTCTTATCAAAGCGGTATCTTCCCATTTCCACTCCGGAGAAGTGGAAGTCGAGATTCTGAGAGGAAAGGATGACTCCCACGATCACGTACAATTTGCTATTATTCAAAAGGAGGAGGAGAAGGATAGCACAGAGCAAAGCTACAACGAAGTATTGTCCCTCCCGCCGGTCCCTCGCATCAGTCCAGCTACCTTCTGCTCGATATTTCCCTTTCACATGATGTTCGATGAAGATATGAATATTCATCAGTCAGGAAACTCTGTCCGACGTGTCATCCCCGCCGTTGGTTCCGGAAAATGTAAGATTACTGATGCCTTCTATATGGTGCGCCCTCACATGGAGTTTACTTTTCAGTCCATCCTGAGTCACATAAACACTATGTTTGTCTTGCATACACGTCCAACTATTTACCGAAAAACGCGCGATAAATCCAACAGATACCAACCTCTGGCCCTTAAGTTGAAAGGTCAAATGTTGTATATTCAAGATTCAAACGAGATCGCCTTTTTATGCTCACCGAGCGTCACCAATCTTGATGATTTACGCAAGTGTGAACTCTACCTGAGTGATATCCCCGTACATGATGCGACAAGAGATCTGGTACTTATCTCAGAAAAATTCGAAGCTGAGTATAAATTAACCAAAAAATTGGAGATTCTGACAGAAAAGTTGCAGCAAACTTACCGAGAACTTGAGAATGAAAAACAGAAGACAGACAAGTAAGTATTCTAAATAAAGAGCTAATATGATAATATGAGCAGGTTCGTAGTAAAGGAGGAGGGGGAAAGGGGGCGAAGTTCCCCTTGAAAATTTTTTCGCCCCTAGAAAGTTTTCAAGCTGCCATTGACTTATACCTTTTTACACATCCCCCCCTGAAAAACTTTTCGTCCCCCGGAAGCCATTTCTCTCCCCCTCCCCTTATTTCCTCGTCTGGCTACGGGCCTGAATATGAGTATGGGGAAATAACTGAATAAGGGGAATACAAGTATGCTAGACACAATGAGACTTTAATCGGCTTCTAAAAATGGGATTTCCTGGCTTTTAGCCTTATTTTGATTCTAGATTTACCAGGCTTTACTGTTCTGTAGACTTGAGATTCCTGACTAAATCGCGTAGCCTACGCAACTAATATCTTTTGCGATTACAGTATTCTCGGATGATTGCAGCTTACTATGTAGGCTTTGTTGCAACCCAGTCTTGGGCTTTTCTTGACTTGAAACCTTTTTTTTCTCATTGTGGTGAGTTGCATCCCTAGTGGGAATCTGATTTCACAAAAATGACAGACTTAACAAAAAATGCATCAATCATTCAAAATGTCACGTTTAAACTTCTGATTTTTATTGAACACTACATAAAGGTTTCCAAGACACGTTCAAAAAATAGGGAAACGGGCTAAAAACAACCATTTTACTTCTTAAAAAGACTGGAAAGAAGACCTTACCGCTGATAAATGAACCGTCAGTCTGAAAGGCAACTGTTGTAACTCCAAACCACTTTTTTGTTTAATTTTGTGGATAAAAATTTGCTCAGAGCTTATACATGTCTTCTGGAAAGGTATTGGCAACTTCGGCTTGGATATTCATAGCTGTTTGCCAGCCATCCCGTGGGAAAGCTCGCAATAATAGTAGATAGCTCTGGTTTCCAAGATTCAGTTTATCCATGACGTCAAGCAGGAAATCCGAGAACCACGTCCAAAATTGGACGTAAAATTATGAAAAATTAATATCATGATAGTCAATGTGTCCTTAAAGGTATGTATATGATTGAGAACATCTGTATTTAACATATGGACATTACGATAAATTTAACAAAGCGCGTGTCACAGGCCTGGTAGATTCTACCATTTGTAAAACAGACATGTATAACCTCGAAGCGAAAGGTGTTAATAAGCATATACAGGTCTCACCTAAGTTCACCAAAATGTTGGAGGAATGACGCCATTAATGCCTATAATACAAGTTTTTTACGTCTTTTTAGACTAAGTGTATGTGTTAATGCTTAAATGGTCTTATGCAGAAGATTTCATTGGGATGGCGCGAAATCATATAACAACCATTGATGTTTTAGTAACATCAAGATTTCCTAACAAGAACACTTTTTTCCAACGGTGAAACTGATTAAATTGCGTTTCATAACTTACACTTTCCCTTCGGCAAACTTGGCAAAAAAGGTACTGTTTCGAACAAAGTGATTAAACAGAAAAAACAAACATTGACAGGCAGTATATTGAACCCTCCCTGTATCAGTGTATCATACAGGTATGTTTACGTAGTTTGTACGTATGTTTGTAGTGATCAATGTGTAATCATGTTGACAAGTGGATATTATGCATGTGATCAGCTGGATATTTAAAGTTTTCATTCTTGTGTTCCCTTGATTGCAACACCTGGTCACCCCCTTCCCATCCCCCTATGGAATTATTTCCTTGACAACTATTTGAACTTTCACAATATTTTCTTTTGAAGTCAACTTTTAAGGTGTAGACATACGGCAAGCACATGGATGATATTTTTGACCAAATTTGAACCCCTGAAACCAAAAGATCCATTCTACTTAACGAACTTCGGTTACCTGGGTCGATGGTTTCAATTCTAATCTAATTGCGAGTTCGAGCAGTTAGTGTCTGCGTATATTTATATTTACCGGTGACGTGGGGGCCCACACCTTGTCTACCAACACTCAAGGGAGACCAAAAATTCTTAGGAAGATGAGTTTTAGGAGCAACTGAATCTCAGCAATCTCTTGAGGCCCCACAAATCTTTTTTACCGAAATCCCGCGTGGGGATTTAGAGCAATTCTTCCCAGAGCAAGCCAACCGCATTGGGCACGTTCGGACAGAGTAATCCTGTCTAAATAGATTGTTATTTTAATCATCGAGGGATTCGTGGGTAGCTGACGGATATCACTATCGTTGACTGTAACTACAGTCAGGTGAGCGACAAAGAGAATCCACAGAAAATCTTCCGCACCGTTTTGGATGTTTCACGCCCTTGATTCTGCAGAAACCTGAATTATAGACATACTTTAAACAAACTCGCAATGTTTTGACTTTTGGAGGACCAGGGTGGGAAACTACAAAAACAATATCCATAACATCCAAATCATAAGGAAACTTTGAGGAAACAGGCAACGATAAAAACTTCGACTAGATTGTGAAATGATAAAAGTGTTAGCTATGACGGCAAATGCTGGTTCGATCAATTGTTCATATTGCTCTTAAACCATACTGCGCATGACCAAATAGTTGTCACATTATAAAATGTGTCAGAAAGGAGATGCGTAATACAACTTGGTATAGAGATTTGTCATTTTTAAGAGAGAGAGAGAGAGAGAAAAGAGAGAGCTTATAGGTTTTCGTGGAGGTCAAAGGTCACCTGAGGTCACTTGAGGTGAAACTATGAAAGCCTCGTCAACTTAAAAGGCCTAGACAGTGGGCGATACCTCCGAAGTGTGTCCCTTCGTGATTACCGAAAGGTTAGGGCTGACTTTTTGTACCAATCCAAAGATTAAATTAGATAGAACAACATTTATTTTCTCAAAAGCATAACTTTTGCAGTTAATTGTTTATGTTATTTTTAATACCTGATTGTGAAGGAAGATGTGACTGTGAGATAAGTAGAAATACCAAACGTGTAACGCGTTTGTCGATGGTGTAGTGGAAAGAGCTCGGTACCTCACACAAATGGCCCTCTTAGTTTTTCTTTCTTTTTTTTTCTTTTTTGCCTTTTTGATTTTTGGTGGAGTTCAAAGGTCATGTCAGGTCACCAGAGGCCAAATTGTGAAAACATCGTGAAACATGATATCTCAGTCAAGAATGATAATTTTAGGGATAAACCTCAAAGCAACAAAGCACATCTTTTAGGCGAAGAATCCCCAAGTCTTTGGGGTTTCTGGGTCTAAACGTTCTTTCGGCTGGAAACTGAAGGGCGAAAACCATGACCCGTTACCCCGGAAGGGATTCTGATGCCCGAAGGAGCTACGACTCCGACGGAACACTATGACTTACCACCTTTACGTGACCCCATTTCAGCCACCAAACCCTTTCATCGTAGGTCTGACAGCTCAAATTTGGAGTTTTGCACAGTATTAGTTTTTCTTTTGTACCCGGTATAAGTTATATCTAAATTTCTCGCCAGGTAGTCTACATTTCAGTAAGTGGTATTCATATATTTTACTGAAGGTACTACTAATAGCTTTGACTTCAAAATTAGTCCCTCAGGTTGTAGGAATGTCCGAACTGACCTTGAAATGAAAATTGAAAAATAAAGGACAGCTCTAGATACATCTTGCGAATCCCTGCTTTGACTTCACAAATTTATATATATATATATATATATAAATAATGTTTAGTCATGATACTAATGTAAAACAGAAATTACACTGTAAAATAATTAAGTTTCATGGGTTTTGATGGAAATTGTGGTTATATTTTGGTACACCTCTTTTAACATCCATTTTCATTGAAGAAACCGTCCTTGATGTGTGATAACACATAACACATAACACAAAACTTGTGCGATGTCATAAACTTGTATGGTAACATCAACTTGTGTTATAACACTAACTTGTGTGATAACACCAACGTAGAATCGTTTGCCGTCGCAACATTCAACAAATGACACAATTCAAAGAGAACTCACTAGATAAAATCATAACTGACTGTTCTAGCTCATTTTTGTTAATATCTTATTATCTTTTAGAAAGACCATAATGTCAGTAAAAATCTTCATCTTTTAATACAGGCTAAATTTTACCTTGCAAAATCAAACTCAATCGTTCCCATAAATATATATTTTTAGTCTACAGTTCATGTAATAAGAGGACTTTCAATAACCCCTCTAATGTGTATAGTTTGACGAATGTAGCTGCTGAAAGGGAAAAAACGCCAAAATATTAAAGAGGAGAGTTTATCTTGAAAATTTAAGCCTCACAAACCCTCTACTCACAGAGGTAGAGGATTGGCAGTAGCAGCACTGTGTGGGATTGAATTTTCCAATTAAATCGGAGATGTAGCCTTGCTACAAAATTACACAGTTGTTTCCACTATATTGTATTTAGTATAGCATATTTGACTCAAAAGGAAATCCTACCATCTTGGCTCAGTACTGACGTTGATACCTCAGCAATACTTCACTAAAGAAGAAAACATCAAATAAAAATAATGTTGAACACCGTAAAAATTTTATTGACTCGGGGTTAGACCACTCGTCCATTTACCTAAGGCTAAGGGCTTGCACATCAAATTTCGAATGACCAATTCTTACCTTGTATCAGTCGTCATTCTATGGACCTGTAACTTTAAGTTTAGTCAATAACGATCTGTTGAAAGAGTGTCAACTAGCAGATGAATGAAATGATGAAGAATGAAATGTGACATAATCTAATGAAGATTCCCAGAAGATACCACAGTGCTATTAGGTTTCATCTCCGTGTAGGATATACGTTATTGGAATATTAATGGTATTACGATGGGACTCCGTGAAATGTTGCTTAGACACTCCGTACTCAAGTTTTTACCCTGCAGATTTTAAATCATATCGAAACGCGTATTGCAGGAAAAGGTGTCTCCTGATCGACTAGGGTGTCTATCAACAAAAATCCTGCTTTCGACAGACATCCTTCTCGTATTACCGTGACATTGAATGAATCTTTTCATTGTTATTTGTAAATCAACGTCACTGTGTTCAAATCATTTTGCTGTGAACAAAGTCTAACAAGCAGCCTACATCATTAAGTAAGCATAGCTCACATTACTTCACTTGAAAGTTGAAGGGGAGATATGTTTGTGTCTGCATCAGAGTATTTAACAAAAAGTCATGAATACATCCCTTCGTATTTAATACAGAGGACGTGCACATGACGTCACGCATAAGATCGACTCCACTCTGGACGGCGACAGTGCACAAACTGTATGGCGTTGGCGTGGACACAAGTTCATTTCACAGGTGTGGAAGTGCGGACATATCATTGCAACATCATTTAAAGTCACCAATATCCATTTTCTTCACACGTAGGCTGTTGTACTCTGTCCTGCCCGCCTCTGTGGCCAACGAATTACGTCATCGAAGGCCCGTTCCAGCCAAAAAATTTGAAAAAGTCACTCTGATGTTTAGTGGTATCGCTGGTTTTGCTGGGTTCTGCAAAAAAAACTCAACCGATCCTTTAAAAATAGTCAGTTTGTTAAATGAACTGTACACGAAATTCGATGATGTCGAAACCAGGTACCCGGATGTATACAAGGTAAACCTTCTTGACCAGCTAAGTTTATTGTTTAATTAACACTTTTTGCAAACCATGAACGTGTCTGATATTTTAGGAGCATGATTATACTATAAATAACAGTGGCGGATCCAGGCAGGCGCAACAGAGCCCCCCCCCCCCCATTGGCCGTCATGTGTGTGAACAAATGTTGAGGCAAAAATTTACAGAAAAGGCTTCAAAATGTGTCAAATATAGCACCATTTTACATATCAGCCCTCTTCCAAAAGCAAAAATTTTCCAAATGGGGGAGGGGACTCTCCTTACCTTTACACCCCGGACATCATACATTGCAAATTGCAAAGTGCAAAGTTACTACGTAATGCGTGATTTGAAACCATATTTTTCCAGTACTCGTTATATTTTAGTTACGAAGTGAAACAAATATTCATCCTTGAATGTAAGAGGGGGTGTGGGGTAAGTTTGGGGTTAGAGGTGGGGTAGTGTAGAGGTAAGAAGTCCTCCCATCCTGGTGTGTAGAACGTTATAGTGGATAATAACATTGAAGTGGTGGATTGAGCATCTTTGTTTCCCCGTATTGTGAAAGACAGCCATTGAACACAACCGTTTGGTTAACGTCAAATGTTTATCAGGAATAAAAGCTGGATGGGTTGGTAAAATTCTTAATCCATCATATAAGTATGGAATATATCTAGACCAGGGAATGGTCACGATCCTCTCCGAGATCTTCATTTGTTAACTACGTCGAGTCAGTTACCATCTGCTGTGGTGTAGGAAAGATTTTCTGCAAGGGGTTAAAGGCAATAGGCAGTAGCCCCAAAATTTGCTTTGAAAAATCAGCATACTCTTGCAAATCTCGTCTTATTGCATTAAAAGCACCTTTGAATACGATTTGAACATAACCATTACAAACAATAGGTACAGCTAGGAAAAACTATAACCACAATTCACTAACAAAAGTATTGTCACATGATCAAATAGGCCATTCATGAACTAGAGTGACGAAGCATACTAACTCTGATTGGGGTGACTGCGTTTTCCCTTAAAAGGCCAACCTTAAATTAACAAAGTTAATGAAGCTAATTTTTTGAAGAGACAGGTCGTACACCTTTTTGATGTCCATGACTCAATATTTGCAATAATAGCTGCATTGTATCTGCGTGGATAATGCCAATGCTACTTGAAAAAATGGCCACGTAAGTTTGAATATAAAGTGTAAAACCTTTACTATGTTGTCTACTACCACAACTTTCTCTATTTCCTCTAAAATCGAGAAATAACGGGATACTCTTCACAAGAAGTTGACTTCATTTAGTCGATTCAAATATACTGTAAACTTAAGTACTTCATAAAATATGGTTTCTCAATGTATAAGACGTGACGATAAAGTCGATACAATTTCTTCATATGGATTTTGAGGAAATGAGAAAAAATGATATTATATTAGGCCAATTTGCGATATCAATAAACTTTCATTAGCTCTATCAGCAGTGGCACTTTCGCTGTATTGAACATATCTTATGATAG